>ML436279.1:0-39883 GCA_005239525.1 Nicotiana knightiana
TTTATCAATTGGTATTAGGTGAAATCACGTGTCCTTAAAATCACTTATAAGTTTAATTGTTATATGATTTTAAGGGTAAACAGTATTGGCGCCCACCGTGGGGCTAAGGATAATAATGATTTCTTAATACTAATTACGATAACACACACTACTTTACGCTTGTTCTCGTAAGTGTTTTTGATTTCAGGATTAACATGTCGAACTCACAAGCAGTACCCACACATGCTGACAACAACGTCGGTTTCCGTGGGGAAAACGACAATGTAGCCGCCCTAGGATAGAAGTACCTCAGGTTGGCATTGAGGAAGTACCAGCTGCAGACCCCGTCGACGTCAGCTCCCACGTCGCCCTAAATGCTAATTTGGGCCTTGACCCTAAAAACAACGTTCACAGAGAAGCTCAACCAATCGGTCAAGATGCGCAGGGTGGCGAAGACGGCGGGGTTAGCCTTCGATTGATATTTGAAATGCTGCAAGCTCAACAAGTTGCCATAACACAACTTCAAAACCAGAATCGGGCTTCGAGTAGAGATGAACCCGAGCCCTCACTTGAAGTTGTTCACAGGGCTGAACCAGTACTGGAGAAATCGAACGCTAATGAATCGGGGACTGACCCCACCATCATGAAAATGCTCGAGGAGCTTACAAAGCGAATCGAATCAAGGGAAAAGAAGATCGAGGCAAATGAAAAAAAGGTAGAAACATATAACTTCTGGGTTGACCAAATACTGGGGGCACCACCGATTTTGAAGGGTTTGGATTCGAAGAAGTTCGTGCAAAAGCCTTTCCCCCAAGTGCAGCTCCTAAACCCATCCTGAAGAAATTCCGCATGCCAGAAATTCCCAAGAATAGGGGACCACTGACCCTAATGAGCGTGTCACTTTCTTACATGCGCGATAAAGGGGAATGACTTTGAGGATGACGAGATTGAGTCTGTTCTGCTGAAGAATTTTGGAGAAACTTTATCGAAGGGAGCGATTTATGGTACCATAATTTGCCACCAAATTCCATTGATTCCTTCGCCATGCTTGCAGATTCTTTCGTCAAAGCACACGTTAGAGCAATAAAGGTCGTGACTAGGAAGTTGGATCTCTTCAAAGTGAAATAGAAGGACAATGAAAAGTTAAGGGAATTCGTATCTCGGTTCCAGATGGAACACATGGACCTACCCCAGGTCGCAGATGATTGGGCTATCCAAGATTTTACTCAAGGTTTGAATGTACGAAGTTCGGTAGCCTCACGGCAGCTAAAGCAGATTTTAATTGAGTATCCAGTTGTGACCTGGGCCGATGTGCATAATTGGTACCAGTCAAAAATTAGGGTCGATGATGATCAGTTGGGAACTCCTTCCGGTTCCATCTATCCAAAAAGGCTCGTTGACAGAATTCAAAGGGACATCGACCGAGAAACCCGATCGTAAAGAGATCGATATCAACCATACGATGGAGATTGTAGGAACGGTGGCCCTATATGCAATTGCGTTCGAAGTGATCGAAGGAACGATGGAGGACAGAGCTCCCGAGGGATCTTGAGTAAGAGTGGTTTCGACAATCACGTCGAGCCCATAGAAGCGCCACGACTATAAGAATACACCTTTAGCATTGATGCATCAGCTATTGTATCGGCCATTGGGCGAACCAAAGATACTAGATGGACTCGATCTCTACAAATTGATCCGGTCCAGAGAAACCCAAATCCGATATGCAAATACCATGGTACCTATGGTCATAGAATGGAAGACTGCAGACAATTAAGGGAGGAGGTAGCCCGCTTGTTCAACGAGGGCCACCTTCGAGAATTCTTGACCGACTGAGCCAAGAATCACTTTAGAGACAGGGATGCAAGTAGGAAGAACGAATAGGAAGAACCGAAACACATGATTCACATGATCATTGGTGGGTTCGATATTTCGCAGGAACCCGTGTTCAAGCGCACCAAGGTATCGATCACCAGGGAAAAGCGAACTCGAGGCTATGTTCCAGAAGGGACCTTGTCTTTCAATGACGAAGAAGCAGAAGGGATATCACAACCCCACAACGATGCTTTGGTAATATCTATTCTTATGAATAAAATTCAGGTTAAACATGTTTTTATTGATCTAGGAAGCTCGGCCAACATTATTCGATCGAGGGTCGTGGAACAACCCGGCTTATAGGATCAGATTATGCCTGCAGCTCGGGTTCTTAATGGCTTCAACATGGCAAGTGAAACTACCAAAGGTGAAATTATCTTGCCAATAAAGGTAGCTAGGGTCGTTCAAGAAACAAAGTTCCATGTGATCGAGGGTGATATGAGATACAACGCCCTGCTCGGACGACCCTGGATTCATAACATGAGGGAGGTCCCCTCAAACATTCATCAGGTTTTGAAATTCCCAACACCGGATGGAGTAAAAATATTGTATGGGGAACAACATGTTGCCAAAGCGATGTTCGCGATCGATGAAGTAATACCGGTATCGGCGCCTTCATCAACAAAGGGATCCGAGTCAAAAGGAAAGCAGGAGCACAAATAGTAACCATAGGTACCAGCCTTGACCCAATCGGAGGATCAGGGGGCGGACGAGGATGACGAACATTGGATCCCCCGATCTTTCATAATTCTCGATTACTCAGATGCTATAAAATCAATGGTCGAAGAGCTGGAGCAAGTAATACTGATCGAGTTCTTTCCCGAACGAAGGGTATACCTGGGCACAAGGTTAACCCCCGAGCTCAAGGAAAAACCCATTAAATTCCTTATGGGTAATATGGATTGCTTTTCTTGGTCCAACCTTGATATGACAGGGATCCCACCGGATATCACTACCCATCGATTGAGCTTGGACCCAAAGTTCCGTCCACTAAAGCAAAAGAGAAGGCCCCAGTCCGAGGTTAAGCACACATTCATCAAGGACGAGGTAACCAAACTCCTAAAAATAGGGTCCATTCGGAAACTAAAATATCCCGAGTGGTTAACAAACGTAGTTGTAGTCCCTAAGAAGGGAAATAAACTCAGAATGTGTGTAGAATATAGGGACTTAAACAAAGCATGTCCTAAGGATACTTTTCCCTTGCCAAATATCGATCGAATGATCGATGCCATGGCCGGCCACGAGATTCTCAGTTTTCTCGATGCCTACTCCAAGTATAATCAAATACAAATGAGCTTGGAGGATTAGGAAAAGACTTTGTTTATCTCTAAGTACGACACTTATTATTATAACGTAATGCCGTTCGGACCAAAAACTGCTGGTGCAACTTACCAATGCCTAGTAAATAGAATATTCGAAGAATAAATAGGAAAATCAATGGAAGTTTATATTGATGACATGTTATTTAAGTCCCTACGAGTAGATGACCATTTGAAACATTTGCAGGAGACCTTCGACATACTAAGAAAATACAACATGAATCTCAACCCAGAGAAGTGCGCATTCGGGGTCGGCTCAGGGAAGTTCCTCGCCTTCATGGTATCAAATGGGGGAATCGAGATCAACCCCGATAAAATCAAGGCCATCGAATATATCACCATGGTGGATAATGTTAAGGCCATCGAATATATCACGATGGTGGATAATGTTAAGGACGTACAAAGGTTAACAGGGCGCATAGCCGCCCTAGGCTAATTCATTTCACGGTCCTCAGATAGAAGTCACCGGTTCTTCTCACTGCTTAAGAAGTAGAGCAATTTTTCATGGACCCCGGAATGCCAATAAGCCTTGGAAGAAACTAAAACGGTACCTATCGAGCCCGCCACTACTTCACACTCCAAAATCGGACGAGCAACTCTACTTATACTTAGAAGTCTCAAAAATCGCAGTAAGTGGGGTCCTAGTTCGAGAAGAGCAAGGTATGAAATTTCCTGTTTACTATGTTAGTTGGACCTTAGGTGAGGTCGAGACCTGATACCCACACATATAAAAATTAGTGCTTGATTTAATAAGTGCCTCTAGGAAATTAAAACCATATTTTCAGTGTCACCCAATTTTTGTTGTGACTACCTATCCCTTTCGCAATATTTTGCACAAACCCGAACTCTTGGGTCGATTTTCCAAATGGGCCATCGAGATCAGTGGGTATGATATTGATTATCAACCCCGAAAAACCATTAAGTCTCAAATTTTGACAGACTTTGTGGCCGACTTCACAACCGCCCTCATACCTAAGGTCAAAAAGGAACTATTATTAAAATCATGTACATCATCGGGGGTGTGGACCCTTTTCACATATGGCACTTCGAACGTGAAGGGGTCCAGGCTGGGCATCATTTTGAAGCCACCCACGGCCAATTAGAAAATCCATCACAACTTCAAAATTAACTAACAATGAGGGCGAGTATAAGGCCATGATTGCAGGTCTCGAGCTGGCTAAAAGTTTGGGAGCCGAGGTTATCGAGGCCAAATATGATTCCCTACTTGTGGTTAACCAAGTCAACAGGACTTTGAAATTTCGAGAGGATCGGATGTACAGGTACTTGGACAAATTACAGGTGACTCTACATCGATTTAAGTAATGGACCTTGCAACATGTACCTCAAGAACAGAATAGCGAGGCTGATGCCCTTGCAAACCCGGGGTCATCAGTCGAAGATGACGAACTCAGCTTGGGAACTGTCGTGCAACTCTCGAGATCAGTAATTGAAGAGGGCCGTGCCAAAATAAATTCTACAAGGCCGACCTGGGATTGGAGAATCAAGTACATCGAATACTTAAAGAATGGGAATCTCCCATCAGACCCGAAGGAGTCGAGGACTCTATGCACAAAGGCAGCATGGTTCACCTTAGACGAGGATCGAACACTGTTTGGGAGAATGTTCGACAAACCATTGGCGATATGTTTGGGACCGGGAGATTCACGAAGGCACTTGTGAAAATCACTTCGGTGACGAGTCATTGGTTCACAAGGTTATCAGAGCAGGATACTATTGGGTCGATATGGAAAAAGATACAAAAGAGTTTGTTCGAAGGTGCAACAAATATCAAAGGTATGCGTTGTTGATTCATCAGCCCGGGGAGAAACTTCACTCGATGTTATCCCATGGCCATTCATGAAATGGAGGATGGACATCATCGTCCCTCTCCCATCGGCCCCTGGTAAAGCTCGATTTTTTTTATGACTGATTATTTTTCTAAGTGGGTTGAAGCACATGCTTTTGAGAAAGTCAGAGAAAAAGAAGTCATAGACTTCATTTGGGACCACATTATATGCCGATTTGGGATGCCTGCCGAGATTGTGTGCTATAATGGAAAGCAGCTCATTGGCAGCAAAGTGACAAAATTTCTGAAGGATCACAAGATTAAAGGATTCTATAGACACCATATCATCCCAGTGGGAACACACAAGCTGAATCAACAAACAAGACGATCATTCAAAATCTAAAGAAAAGATTGACCGACGCTAAGGGGAAATGGAGAGAGATCCTGCCCGAGGTCCTTTGGGCGTGCCACACGATATCAAAATCCAGTACGGGGGCAACACTGTTTTCCTTAGTCTATGTGCCGAAGCTCTTATCCCAGTCAAAGTCGGGTAACCCAGCCTCATGTTTCGATATGAAACGGAAGAATCAAAGCATGAGGTTATGAGTATAAGACTCGAATTGCTGGATGAATGACGGGAAGGCGCCCTCATTCGAATGGCCACACAGAAACAACAGATCAAAAGGTATTACAATTGAAGAGCCAATATTTGACACTTTAAAATCAGGGACTTAGTACTGAGAAAAGTCACCTTCAACACTCGAAACCCGAATGAAGAAAACTTGGCCCAAACTGGGAGGGATCATATAAAGTCGTCCAAATCATCGGAAGAGGATCCTACAAGCTCGGCATGGTGAACGACGAGCAATTACCAAACAATTGGAACGTTTCACTCCTCAAACGATGCTACTGCTGAGGTACGACCTTCTCCATTTTCATTTATATTAATTTGAAAGTGTACATCAATGAAACATGATTTCCAGACGACTAAAAAAAATAAGTATTATGTGTTACTAAGAAAATTCTCCCATAAGAATATTTTAATAGATAATATATTTGTCAATTTTTTATATTTTTAGCAAACACATATTTACTTATAAAAATTTAACAAAGTAATATTGAAATAATATTTAAGTAACAAAAAATCCGAAAAACCCGGCAAAACGAACCAATACAAACCGATATAGTTGGTTTGATTTGGTTTTGATAAAAGCCGAGCCAACCCAGTCCATGTACACCCCTATGTATAATCATCTATTCAGAGAAGTATTTTTCCCTTGACAAATATTTCATGCCTTAGAAAAATTTTACTTTACAATTTCATACTCTTGATCTATTGTGTAAACAGGCTTAAGGGCCGATCACAACTGAAGTTTGAACAACTAACCCTACACTGATGGAATGCCAACCGAAAGATAGACGTGATCGAATTTTTAAAACCTTGAGATTATAAGACCTTAAAAAGGCAATCCTTGAATTTTATAGGCCATGACCACCCCACTCAGGGACTGACACTTCGAACAAGTTCGGAGTGTAATGGGAAAACAAGCCTAAGAGGCAAGTCCCAAATTAAAGAGGGTACAACCAAATTAACATGGTTCGGAGACGTCCGAATTCTGTAATAAAATAGGCCTTCAAATATTTTCATAAATCAGCTAAAAAGGATACCCTCGGCAAATTTACAAAGGGTTTCGACAATATCGACCCTCGAAAACCTTAATGCGCACCGAATTGTTCGAACTCTCAAAAAAATTCTTTATTTCATGCTAAGGCATTATGAAACAAAGGGTTTCGATAATATCGACCCTCAAAAACCCGAAAGGGTACAGAATTGTTCGAACTCTCAAACAAATTCTTTATTTCATGGTAAGGCATAACAAATTTTATATGATTAAACAATAAACGTTTCAAGCTGAAAGGGGGATAAAGACATTTTTTTTACAAAGGCCACATCAGCCTAATACAAAAGCCTAAGGTTCATTTTTTACTTTTGAGTTCGAGAAATCATCCTCACTCAACTAAAACCTAAGGGTTATCCTACTTCGAGTTCGAGCAAGCACTTACTTGACACTAGTTCGATTTCGGACAATATTGCTTGAGTCTCGAATATGAGGATACGATTTCATAAGGCATAGAATGAAACAAAATGAAATAAAGACAAGGTAGAAAGAAAAAGGAAAGTGTCTTTGTATATGTCAAAATTTGTTTACAAGGGCAATATGGCCCGACCAAGGTTCTATACAAAAATTTAAAGGGAAAATCGTAAGTGCCTAATCTTCCCTGGGAGCTGCATCTTCATCATCAGGATCCCTTCCGCTCTCGGACCTGCTCACGCTCCCGGGCATGGATCTCCTCGAGCATGGATCACCTCGAGGGTTTCCCTTCGAGACTGACACTTGGCAAGATCGGCCACCCAATATGCTCGGGTTTGGCCAACGTTAGCAATTTCCTTTGCTTGAGCTTGAGCGGCTTCAGCATCAGACCGATAGACAACCGTGATTTCCTTAACATCAGCCTTGGCCTTCTCAGCTTCATATTTAGCCGATGCAAGTTCGGCGACCAAACGAGCCTTGAGCTCTTCAATTTCTTAGACTGTGCCAGGCTCTTCTCTTTCATGCCCTAGAGCTAATTTTTAGCCGAGGACAACTGAGCCCGAGCAACCTCCTTCTTTGAGGCAAGGCGGTCCATATTTTGATTCCATGGTAAGGTCTTCGACGTCACCACATTTACCTCTCCACGGAGCTGCTCGATCATCTCGACCTTCTGGTGGACCTATTAGATTGAACTATTATCCATCACTCCCGAACCGATGTCATGAGCTTCTAATATTCTTATTACCTTATCGGTCAGGTTATTTTGTTCTTTTTGAGCCGCGGCTAACTTAGCTCGAAGGTCCTTGATTTCTTCCTCTTTCTGCCACTGAGAAGTTTAAGGGCATTCTTCTCCTCAGTGAGCCTTTGAATGTCAGCCTCGTACCGTCTCAGTTCTGCTCGAGACCTAGAAAACACTTTATGATGAAGCACCGAGGCCTACACAGATAGAAATAAAAAAATTAGACAAGAAGAAAAGTACCAGTATGATATCAATATGGGAAGTTAAGGCTTACCCGATTCAAGGATTGTTGTGCCTCATTGAAGAGGCACGGTGCTCCCACTTCATTCATCAGGGCTTGGTCTTCCTTCGTGACCAGACCCCGAAGATAGCTGGACTCTCCTACGAGGGCAGGAAAAACTCGTGCATCCTTTGGGATGGAGATGACGATTGTTCGTTTGATCCGGGGACAGACGCTGGGGGCCGGGAACTGATCGGTTAGTCTGAAATTCGAGGAGGTCCCACTTGGATCATTCCTTGGTATTTCTAAGTCGCTAAGGCCAGCAACATCCTTGATTCCGAAAAAATAACCATGGAAGGGGTCCTCCCCTCCGTGGTCTCCTTATGCATTAGGAGTCTTCATGGCTTGAGCCTCCCGAATCGTCTCCTTGGAAAATGAAGGGAGGGATGGGAAGTCTCCAACTTCTATTGCCCCAAGTGGGTCTCTTGGGGCATTCTTTTCATCTCGAGGAGACTCGAGACTAACCTCCACAGGTGATTCCGCCACCTTTTCACCTCGAGATGAGGTATCTTCAGCCTTCGCCAACTCGGGGACTCCACCCAAGCCTCCTCCCAAGGCCCCCTCAGCTCGAGGCAGAATGTTTTTGGCTCCTACCAGCTTGACGGCCTTTTGAGCTTTAGTATTCATCTTTACTCGGGCCACCAGCCCATAGCCGTCTTCTTCTTCTTCTTCTTCTTCTTCTTCTTCTTCTTCTTCTTCTTCTTCTTCTTCTTCTTCTTCTTCTTCTTCTTCTTCTTCTTCTTCTTCTTCTTCTTCTTCTTCTTCTTCTTCTTCTTCTTCTTCTTCTTCTTCTTCTTCTTCTTCTTCTTCTTCTTCTTCTTCTTCTTCTTCTTTCTTTTAGGAGTCGAATTGACTCCGTAGGCAAGGGGATGGTATCCTTTTTCAGCTTACAAGAAACTCTTTTCTTAGGCTCTGGATCCTGGGAGGTTGCGGTCCTCTTTCTCTTTTTCTCCTTTACCAGTTTCAGGACCGGGATCGAAGATTGTTCTTCGCCAGATGGGTGCCTCATAACTACATCTTTGCCGAGACCTGCAGGAAAAGAAATTGAGTAAGTATTGGAGGAATTTTTTAATCAAATCATCAAACACATGAAAAAGGCTTACCATGGTTTTTGGCTTCCCACCAGCCTTTTGATAAATCGCACCATGCGCGTTCAATGTATGTTGAGGTCGAGACTAGGTCCCTGACCCAACTCTCGAGGTTAGGTATGGCACCGGGCATCCAGGTAGCACCTACATGAAAAAAGAGTATCGATAAGAGAAAATGAAGAAGCAAAATAACAGATGGAATCTAATACTGGGATCATACTTATGTTTCATATTCCACTTCTTGGGAAACAACGTCTTCTCGGCTGGAATCAAGTCTGAAATCTTGACTCTGACGAATCATCCCATCCAACCTCGATCTTTGTCCTTGTCTATTCTGAAGATGAAAACCTTGGTGGCCCAGCGTTGGATTTGTATTAGCCCACCTCGGTAAAGCTGGGGGTTGTATAACCTGATGAGGTGGTCGAGGGTGAGTAGGAGACCGTCGATTTTGCTGCGACGAATCTGAACAATATTACGATCCTCCAAAAGGAGGGATGGATTTACCCGAGGGTCACCTGGTACTTCTTGCAGAATCCACGATGATTGGGTTGAGGGGACCCAACGTGAAAGGGTAAGTGTAAACACTCAAGAACCCTTCCACGTGGGTGGTAATATATTCCTCAGGGGCCGGTATCACGACCTCTTTGTTATGCCAGTTACAATTCTTCACTTTTTCGAGAAAATTCTCAAGTATCAAGCATATGGATCTCGATATAGGCTCGTAACAACCGGGGACCGACAAGGTTTTATCGTTCTTGAAATCAGAACTGATAACGCACCCCCTAGGAATACACTCCTCCACATGTGGTTCCACCGGTGGTTTCCCGCCAGCCGACTGAGAGGATGAAACAATTTCCTTTTGTGGCACAGTATTTGATGTTTTCGCCAGTTTTGAGGTTAAAGAAAGATGAAGATGAAAAGATTTGGTGTTTTAAGAAGAGGTTAACAGTGAAACTTGAAGATTTGCAGATGAAGAACTTGACAAAATGCAAAGAACTTTGAAGGATAGAGTAGAAGGGGTTGAAAGTAAAGTTTGAAAAAGTGGAAAATAGGCCTATTAATAGGGCTAATGGCCGACCATCAACTAACACACATTAATAACCTGGGGAACTGTATCTACGGGACGTTTTGGTCAGCTCTGCCGTTTATGTCATGGAGATGACGTCATGACAGATCGAGGTACAAATCGAAGGCTCAATTTTTTTCTTGTCATTACACTCCAAAAAACGAGTGGACTATCTGTATACGGGTAAAATCGGGCCCACCCAATTTTACTGATTAACTGAGACCAGGGTGATGGATCAAAGATCGTCCCCGTAATAGATCAGACCAAGGTATGAGGATAAGATATCGAGTTCGGTATTCGATGTACCTATCGAGATCGAGACCAGTATAGATCAAGACCAAACAGGGTAGACAATACTCTTTTCTCTTATTCTCTTATTCATCACTTTACTTCATACTCATAACTTTGCTATCGGTTAGTTTGAGGGCGTTCCAACTCGAGGTCTGCTTTGTATTTCGTTACTTGTTTTCTTTATTTTACTATCAATTTCCATTATTAATCATCATATTTATCAATTGGTATTAGGTTAAATCACGTGTCCTTAAAACCACTTATAAGTTTAATTGTTATCCGATTTTAAGGGTAAACAAGTTCCAAATTTTGACTAACTCCCCAAATTTTCAAAAGTTTCGGCAAAGTCTCCCCTGTATTTAGGCCTATCTACCTGTTAGAGAATCCCAAAAAACCAGTCCTAACAACATAACCATAACATAACAATGTATCACAATATGAAAACAATATCGACCATAACGTCATAAGCATTATATTACTAAAAGGAGCATCCTTAACATAAACTGTATAAGTGGAACATAATTTATGGAAAGTAAGTTCTTAACATTCTCATAAAACACAACCACTTAGTTATTCAAACAAATGAGGGTACTTCTTCTTTATCTCTTCCTCAGCCTCCCAGGCGGCCTCTTCCACATGTTGGTTTCGCCATAGCACTTTCATGGAGGCAATCTCTTTATTCCTTATCTTTCGAACTTCCTATAAAGAATGGAAATCAGAATCTCCTCATAAGTCAATTCTTCATTAACCTCAATAGCCTCAATCTGGACAACGAGTGTCGGGTCTCCAACTACCTTCTTTAACATAGATACATGAAACACCGGGTGAACCCACAACATCTCTGGTGGTAGGTCAAGCCTGTAAGCCACCTGACCAACCCTCTAAATGATTCTGTACGTCACAACATACCCGGGACTCAATGTCTCCTTCTTTCCAAATCGCATTATACCCTTCATCGGGAAAACCTTCAAGAATACCCAGTCATCCTCTTTGAACTCAAAATTTGCGATGCATGATCACACCTAACTGTGCCTTATAAAAGACAAAGAGGTTGCTATAAATATAATCCGGTTTAAAGTCCGGAGTTGAATCCTCAGGGAACTAACCTACCTATTACAACTCTCAGTGATGCTAATGTAAGCTCAGACACTTTTCTGGGTGCAGTATTTTTATCGATAATTGTTTGGATTTATTAACTAAAGGGACTGATATTAAAAACTAACAATATTTAATATTAAAGATAAATCAATGGTAGAAAGATCTAGGGTAGTGATTTCCCCAATTGCTAGACTAATTCTGAGTCTTTTGCTATACTCTCACCGTGTTACTCTATGAGGATTATGAGCTATGTGTTATTGCAATTATCTCTCGATCAACTACAATAATTTACTAGAGCATTCTCTCGAACTACTCTAGCTGATAATTTATGTAGCTCTAATTTATCCCACCAAAGTTTCGTTATCTCTAACCCCACTTTTAAATTCAAGTAATGAATCTCTTCAATTACCCAAAAGTGGTGTTTTTCAACATCAATCTAACATGATTTTCTCAAGCAACACCAAGTAATTAGACACGATTAATCCAGGGCCCATTATATTAATCACCATACAAAGCATAGTTGAAAAATCTTAGATTAAACCCGGATTGATTATAACAATATTGAGTCAAAACTTCATCTAACAATTGGTTCCACCAACCCTAGACGGATTGTTTAGCTACTCATGCTAAAACACAAAAAAAGCATAAAACAATTCATAATTCCCAAAATAATGACAAAAGATGGAGAATAGAAAAACTTTAATTGTAGCCTGGTCTTCTCACACTTGTTCTTGCCTCCAACGTCAGTCTAAAAACAAGCTTCTTCCTCTTGGACGAGTTTATAGGGTTTTAAATAGGGCTAGTCTAATTTCTCCCATTTTTACACTTAGGTCCTTGAATTTTCTAGGTGTTTCAGGACTCGACCGTGGCTGTGGCAGAACGCGGCGTGAACGCGATGATTTGCGTACTTTCTGCCTCGTGTTATTTTGTCCACCGCGTTCCAGCCACGGTTGCGGTGGGCTTTCAGTCCATCCATCCTTCGCCCTTTTCTTTCTTCTTTTCACTTGGGTTCTTTTTTTATTGGTGTTATATTCCCGTGATTGAATCTAAAACGCTCTTAAGTATCTTTCGAACGTGGATTATTTCCTACAAAGCATAAAAACACTACTTAGAGCATTTTGTTGTCATTTTTGCACTTAAAAAAACACTAAGTATTGTTCATTAAGAGTGTAAATAGCGTCTATATAGCCTACCATCAACACCCCACACTTAAATCGTTGCTCGACCTCGAGCAACACAACCACACTCTACAAGCCTAATCATCACAGGATACCTTCCCTACTCTCTATACCGAGAAGACTTCACACATGCAGACTACTTCAGCGCGACATCCTAGCCTCGAGAGTGGACTCCTTTATAGCCACGCAATACCTCTAACTGACTCTCCTACTCTCAGTCAGAGGTCCAGACTTACCTTCCCTTCATGAATCATGTGCCTACTCACTACAAAAGAGACTTATATTATTTACCAATCACACACTGAGGAACTCGACTACGAAATTTGACTCACCCTCAGAAACAAATTCTTATGCCACAAACAACGCACCATAGGCTCGCCCGTAGTGTAATACTCGACTATTCGAGCTTGTTCGGTCTAGAATCAAATAGGACTTTATTTGGTTATAATGTTAGCTGCGGGATGGGTAGGATACATATGGGTATAGTGACTGCACCTCCCTAAGCACTCCACTACATTATGTACTTTTAAGCTCTTGATTTTGTCAAACCTTCATTCCACCATTACATATTGTGTTAACCCCTTATTCTTTTAAGCACACTTTTTCTTTTAATAGCCACCACCAATTTGAGACTTTTTTTTTCCTGGTGTCCTATAGTATTGCTTATCAAACAGTGCACTTTTTCATGCTTCCTTAATTCCACTTAAGAGCCCCAATCAACCACCCCATACTTATATTTCTTTTCATATTCATTGCACTTCGAGTGCTTCTAAGAGGTGATGGGGTTCAACAAGATAGGCTATTTAAACTTGGGTCAGGCTTGTAATGTGGTTGCCAAGGAAAACAGGCTTATAGGCGCAACGGGGTTGACTAAGATATGTACCATTAGGTGGGACAAACATATACAGAAGGGTTAAGCAAAGAATGACTATATCACTTTCCAGACCAAACAAGACTACCATTTCTCTTTGTACACTCACAGGGCAAGTTCTAGGCATTGAGTGTTAGCACATAATACACAAAGTCTCACTCACACATGGAACATGACTCAATTCAGTTAGGATCATCAGACACTCTACTTTAAGCATTTGAGCCATAAAGGGACACACAATTTAAGGCCTTGTTAGAGTCGACTAAAGAGCCTAAGTGTCCCACTAAAGTAATCTTTATTCAGGGTATCATAGAGTTAAGGGCCCTATTCCCATCTTTGATTTTTCTGCCCAAGACTAACTACACCCGGTCCAAATGAAAATCCTGAAAAAGAACCGTGGTATAAGAAAAACCAAGGGGGTTGATACACTACCTAACCAAGAAAAATCTTTTTGTGTTTTCTCCAGACTCACTTCCCTCAAGAAAATGGTCCATCGTCGGGAAGAGTCCTGGGTAAATTTTTTTTTTCTTGTTTTTTCGACTCAAAACCCTCAAGAGACCTGTCGAAAGGTGTCCGTCTTCGGGACAAGTCAACACTAATCAATATATATTCAAAAAAAAAATTTCAACTACCAACAAACCAATCAACCTACCAACAATTATATATACAACAACAAATAGTATCCCCCACCCCACAATTAAAGAATTGGCATGTCCCTATGTCAACAACAATAATGCACAGTGAGGTAAGGAGACTTCCCTGGTGTTCAGTCTTCATCAGAGACGGTGGCCGGGTTGAGATGACAGGCGCGCCCTAACGCTCGGAGCCAGGCCATTATCTTCTTCTCGGATTTTGCACTCTGAGTGGCCAGAGTGTCAACTCTATCATTCAGGTTATCCACTGAGATGCGTAAGCCAACAACATCTTGCTCCAAGGTAGACATCCGGGTGCTCTGTCGAGGCCGAGATGGGCCTACCTCATCATAAGGTGTCATTGACGGGGCGGCATCAGGCACCACCTCGTCCTCATCGTCCACAACAATAGGCACATGTTGCTCCTTTCCCCCTGTGATTTTGATGGCCCTGAAAGAGGCCTTCTTTGCTAGCTTCCCATCTATTAAATGATTCTCGGGGACATTTTCAGCACGTCACAACCTGGTGACTAGTGAAGGTAAGTAGAACCCTTTGACTATCTCAGGAGATCTGATGAAAATTTCATCGTGGATTAGCCTCGCCACATCGAAGTCATGACGGTTGACAAAACACTAAACTGCCACTTCACGAGGTGCATTTATATCTGTAGTGTTACTGGAGGGCAGAAGTCGGCTACAGATGATGGTGAGCCAGCATTTAGCTTCCCAAGTGAGAGATTGGGAGTTCTGAGTGATTCCATGCTTTATCCATATGGGCTCCCCTCCCAAACAGATTGACCGAACAATGAGGTTCCAAGTGACAGGTGGTGTCTGGTAGGTTTGGTAGTAATCCTCCGCTCCTGAGAAGACCGGTAGTCGGTATGCTCGACGTATGCTTCAAGAGAAGCATTTACCCGTGTTCTTCTGACTGTGACTATCCGGTTGGCGTGTTCCGGAAATTCGCATAGAATTCCCGGACCATCAAAATATTCGCCTCCTCCGGTTCCTCAAAGAAAATGTCCAACTGGTGTCTCCTCAATTCATGGAACAACTCTGGGTATTCACTATGCAGGGCGACCCTGTCAATAGGTACTTCATGCATCATTTTCCGGGCTGCCTTTGCTTCAAATCTTTCCTCAGCAACCTTCGAGACAAACCGAGTAGAGTCAAATTGGCTTGTACTAGCCTGGGTTCTGCGTTTCTTGGATTAAGACATGGTGCCTAACCCAACAAGGTTTATTTTCAGAGAGGGTTCAGTTTGTGTGACCGTCGGGTGATTACTCAGACTTCACCACCACAATGGTCACATTACCAATTTTTTTTAGCTCAATATGGAAATTTTTCAAACACATGGTGTGCATAGATCTACACATGCATATGTTAGCCCATAGTAGTAAACACCCACCCAATGTCAACCACAATCTTCTACTAATATCAACCCACTAACATGATTTTCACCCAACAACACCAAATCTTACCACCAAGTCATACTAAGTTAATTTACAAAAGAAAAAAAAATTGTTTTTACCTAGATATGGTGGAGATCTACCATTAAAATATACATTATACAAAATAAAAGAACATAAAGAAAAGAAATTAAGAGAGAAGGGAGTTAGTATACTTACTTGAAGAGAGGAATAGAGAGAAACCTGGTGGTTGGGGGTAGTGGAGATGAGGGAAGAGAGTGGTGAGTTTGGGGTAGGAGAATGAGAGAAGGGGGGAGAGGAACATTGGGGAAGAAGAGGGGAGGGGAAGGGGTTTTTTTAAGTTAGGTTTGGGGTATGGGTGGGTTAAGAGGGATTGGGCAATAATAATGAAGAAAATTAAAAAAATGAAAAAAATAAAAAAAGTAACGAAATTAATACTTACTTGGGCGCGATGGTGTTCGCCGCGGTCGCGCTGCGGTCGACCGTGGCCGCAGTGAAGGGAGGGGTTGGGAAACAGAGAACCCATGACCTGCTGGAGTCGCGCCAAGAAAAAACAGTTGCTTCCTATCGCAGTCGCACCGCAGTCGACCGCGACTGTGGTGGCAGTATTCCGATTTTGGTTTTTTTTTTAACTTACCGGAGTTGTGACTTGACCCTGTCTTCTCCCAATATGCACTCATAGTGCTCTGCACACTAGTAAATGGGTTAGTAGCTTCTACATCAATTACAACAACAACACAAAAGAGAAAACAACAGAAAATCATGGGTTGCCTCCCATGAAGCGCCTGATTTAACGTCGCAGCACGATGCAGACTCTTGCCATCACTCCTCATTTGTGTATTGGGGCTCTGCCAGAGTTATCACCACACTGTACCCTTTCTCTTCACTCTTACCAAGGTATTGTTTCAACCTCTGTCCATTCACTGTGAATTTGTTCATCCTATCTTCTGATTAGATCTCTACAGCTCTACTTGGGAACATTTGCACTACTTTGAACGAACCTGACCATCGGGACTTCAACTTACCTAGGAACAATCTCAATCTTGAGTTGTATAGTAGCACTAATTCGCTGGGTTTGAAGTTTCGATCCAAAATGTGCTTTTCATGCATCAATTTCATCCTTTATTTATACAATCGAGCGCTCTCGAATGTGTGGAACCGGAATTCCTTGAGCTCATGTAGCCCATTAACTCTGTTGGTGCCCGCTGTTTCCATGTCCAAGTTCAACTTCCTCAGTGCCTACAATGCTCTATGTTCGAGCTCAACCGGAATGTGGCATGCCTTACCAAACACCAACTTGTAAGGTGACATACCAATTGGAGTTTTCAAGGCTGTGCGATATGACCACAATGCATCGTCCAACTTCATGGCCCAATCCGTTCTTGTTGCATTCACTGTTTTTGAGAGGACGCTTTTGATTTCCCTGTTGGACACTTCAACCTGCCCGCTTGTTTGTGGGTGGTACGGTAAGGCTACCTTGTGGCGAACTCCATACTTCTCCAACAAGCGTGCAAACGTTGTATTGCAGAAGTGAGATCCACCATCGCTGATTATTGCCCGAGGGTGCCAAAACAGGTGAAGATATTTTTCTTTAGGAAATTAGTCACCCCCTTTGCATTGGTTCGGAGAGAAACTGCTTCTACCCACTTCGAGACATAGTCAATGGCCACCGGTATATACTTGTTACCGTAAGAGCTGACAAATGGCCGCATGAAGTCGATTCCCCACATGTCAAATACTTCCACCTCTTGGATTGTGGTCATTGGCATCTCATGGCGACGAGATATGTTGCCCGTCTTTTGACATTCATCGCTGATTTTTACCCAGGCATGAGCATCCTTGAACAATGTAGGCCAGTATAGTCCTGATTCTAGTACCTTTGCTGCTGTTTGAACTCCTCCAAAGCGTCCTCCATACGGCGAAGCATGACAGGCCTGCAAAATAAAGGGTTGATCTTGCTCGGGGATACACCGTCGGATCATGTTATAAACACATATTTTGAACAATAAAGGCTCATCCCAATAATAATCACGACAATCCCGGAAAAACTTTTTCTTTTGACTCGAGGAGAAATCGTGCGGTACTATACCACATGCCAAGTAGTTAGCAATATCAGCATACCATGGTGCCTCTTCCATTGTCATTTCCAGTAATTGCTCATTTGGGAAGGTCTCGATGATATCTCCAACCTCTGTTCTCTTTTCTGCCCCTTCCAACCTTGAGAGGTGGTCTGCCACTAAGTTGTCTGTTCCCTTCCGCTCATGAATTTCCAAGTCAAACTCTTGTAGCAACAGAACCCAGCAAACCAGGCGGGGATTTGACTCCTTCTGTGCTATCAATTACCTAATGGCTGCATGGTCAGTATAAAAAATAACTTTTGAGCCAATCAAATATGACCTGAATTTGTCGAAGGCAAACACTACAGTGAACATTTCCTTTTCAGTGAGCGTGTAGTTCAACTGTGCACCACTAAGCGTGCTGCTTGCATAGTAGATGGGGTGCATAATTTTCTGCTTGCACTGCCCCAAGACCGCTCCTATTTCATAATCATTGGCATCGCACATCAGTTCAAATGGTTGCTCCCAC
The DNA here is from genome assembly GCA_005239525.1 of Nicotiana knightiana. Lineage (NCBI taxonomy): Eukaryota > Viridiplantae > Streptophyta > Magnoliopsida > Solanales > Solanaceae > Nicotiana > Nicotiana knightiana. The sequence goes on from ML436279.1 coordinate 18,305, forward strand.
TCGGGTGCAACAATGATGGGTGCAGTCACCAGTCTCTTCTTCAGCTCCTCGAATTCCAACCTGCAAACATCAGAAAACACAAAGTGCTGGTCTTTTTCAAGAAGCTTACATAACGGGTTAGCAATTTTTGAAAAATCCTTGATGAACCGCCTGTAGAATCCGGCATTCCCAAGGAAACTCCTCACTGCTTTCATTGAAGTAGGTGGTGGTAGCTTCTCAATCACGTCAAATTTCGCATAGTCTACTTCAATCCCCTTTTTGGACACTTTATGACCCAGCACTATTCCTTCTTGTACCATAAAATGGCACTTCTCCCAGTTCAACACCAGATTTGTTGCCATACATCGTTTAAGCACCCTTTTGAGGTTATGGAGACAATCTTCGAATAAATCTCCTACCATGGAGAAATCATCCATAAACACTTCCATAATGTCTTCGACCATGTCGGTAAAGATGGCTAACATACACCGCTGGAACGTGGCCGGTGCATTGCAAAGCCCAAAGGGCATTCTCCCAGAGGCAAAGATGTCGTATGGATATGTAAAGGACGTTTTTTCTCTATCTTCCGGGGTTTATTGAGATTTTATTGTACCCCGAGTATCCATCCCAGAAACAAAAGTGGGATCGCCCAGCTAATCTTTCCAACATTTGGTCAATGAACGGCAAGGGGAAATGGTCCTTTCGGGTGGCTGCGTTTAGTTTCCTATAATCCATGCAAATCCTCCACCCGGTGATTGTACGAGTTGAGATCAACTCGTTATTCTTATTTTGTACAACATTCATTCCGCCCATTTTCGGTACACACTAGACGGGGATCACCCAATTGCTGCTAGAGATGGGAAAGATGATGGCCACGTCCAGCGACCTAATCACCTCTTTTTTCACCACCTCTTTCATGTTCAGGTTCAGCCTTCGTTGATGTTCCCTGGAAGGTTTGTGCCCTTCTTTCAGAAGAATCTTGTGCATGCAGAAGGTCGGGCTAATACCTTTTATGTCTGCCATTGTCTAACCAATGGCAGTTTTGCACTCTTACAACACTTTCAGTAATTGTTCAACCTGCACAACTAGCAAACCAGATGATATGATAACAGGTAAAGTAGAGTTGGGACCCAAGAAGACATACCTGAAGTGGGCTGGAAGTGGCTTCTACTCCAGTTGTGGTGGTGTCTCAAATGATGGTTTTGCAGGTGGTGAGGCTCTTTATTCTAAATAGAGGGGCTCAAATCGGGGTTCTCTCTTGCAAAATCCTTGGCCTTCGAGTGCCATATCCCACTCTACCAACCCTTCGCCATCCATTTCCTCTAAATTTGTCAAACAGGCTCCCAATGGATCTTTGGCATTAAGGGTCTCATCTTCATCATGTAGGATCACATCCACCACCTCCACTAGGGAGCAATTTTCATATTCACTAGGTCTCCTCATGGATTGTTGGACGTTGAACATCACTTCTTTATCGTTCAACCTCATTTTTAATTCCCCAGTCTGGCAATCAATCAGTGCTCTCCCAGTGGCTAAAAATGGCCTTCCCATAATGATGGGAATCTCCTCGTCTACTTGGCAGTCCAGAATGACAAAGTCAGCAGGGAATACAAACTTCCCCACTTGCACCAGCACATCATCAAGAATCCCTGTCGGTCTTTTAACTGTGCGGTCAGCCAGTTGCAACAACATAGAAGTCGGCCTAGCTCTGCCAATGCCTAGCTTTGTGTAGATTGCCAAAGGCATCAAGTTTATGCTGGATCCTAAGTCACACAATGATTTTGCAAAATCATAACTTCCAATGGTGCATGGAATGGTGAAACTACCTGGATCAGACATCTTTTGAGCCATGGGTCTAGTCACTACCACACTGCATGTCTATGTCAGAGTCACTATGGACAGGTCCTGAAAATCAAATTTTTGCGACATCGGGTCTTTGATCATCTTTGCATAGCCTGGCATTTCCCTCAAGGCATCCATCAAAGGAATATTCAATTGAATCTGATGAAGCATCTCCATAAATTTCCTGTATTGATCCTCTTTCTTTTGTTTTGCCAATCTCTGAGGGAATGGTGCATGTATCACTTTTTGTCCACTGATTGCTGGCTGTTCTTTGTTAGAATTTTGTGGCACAAGATGAGCCACTTGTTCTGCAACTTTTTCACTTTCTTTGGCTTTACCCTTTTCAACCTGGGCTTGTTCAACCACCACTTCAGTGAGTTCTGCTGATTCATCTATCTCGACTGGAACTAGAGTCGCTGGCATAGTCTCTCTTCTGGATTGAGCAACCTCTTGCTCCCTGTCTAAATCTCTCCCATTCCGGAGACTGACTGCCATCGGCTGATTCGGGTTTTGCGCCTTTCGGTTGATGTTTGTGTTGGCCGGCAATGCTTCCTGGGGGCGGTTATTTAAGGCCACAGATAGCTGCCCCAGTTGAGTTTCAATCCCCTTTATTGCTGAATCGTGTGCTGCTAACTTTTCCTGTATCTTATCATTTGTGCCAATGAGTTCCTGCAACATAACCTTGATCTCCACCATGTTGATGTCTTGCTGCTGATGAGGTGGTTGGTATGTCAGCTGTTGCTGGTGTTGCTACTGATAGCCCTGTTGTCTATGATATGGGACCACTTGGCCTTGTGGCCGTACACCTCCAGGTTGTGGTATGTTAGGTCTGTACTGCTGGTTGGGTGCTGGCTCCCACTATTTTCCTCCTTGCCTCTGACCCCCAAAATTGTTTACCTAATTCATATCTTCTCTGGGACCCTGGTTGTCACCTTCTCCACTCCATAAACACAAATAAGATTGATTGATACAAGGGGTACACATTCCTCCATTTGTTGTATCAACGATATGCAATTGCTTTGTACCCATCTCATCAATCTTCTTCGTCAGTATACTCATCTGAGTAAAGAGTGTGGCTATATTCTCTGCATGTGAATTATTTGGGTCAAGAGGAACTGAATGCACTATTGGTGTCAGGGTCGTACCTCTCATCATCCATCCTGAATTCTGAGCCATCTTGTCAAGAAGGACTTTGCACTCAGTAAATGTCTTACTCAGAAAAGCACCCCTAGTCGAAGCATCCACATTTGCCTTTTAAATTGTCCGCTAGCCCCATGTAGAATCTCTAGCCGAGCATCTGGTCTGGAATACCATGGTAAGGACACTTCACTAGAATCCCTTTGAATCTTTCCCAAGTTTCCTGCAAGGTCTCAGTGGGCTTCTGCTTGTACTGTAATATCTCGTCAATCTGTCTTGCAATCTTGTTGGGAGGGTAGAACTTATTCAGGAACTGCTTGACTAATTCCTCCCACGTGGCAATGGAGTTTATTGGGAGTGAATTCAGCCAAATATGAGCTTCCCCAGTCACTGAGAAAGGGAACAGTAGCAGCTTGATGGCTTCCGGGGTCACATTTGGCTGCCTTTGGGTCACACAAATCGACAGAAAATTTTTCAGGTGTTGTTGAGGATCTTCAATGTGTGCCGGATAACAATCCCTTATTCTGCAGAAGATGCAGCATATTGTTGGTGATCTGGAATGTCTCTGCTTGTATTTGGGGTACATCAATGGCGGTGGCCAGGTTGTCAGCTGTTGGTTATGCCCAATCATAGAGTGCAGCTTCTGGCACAAGAGGTGATACCCCTCAATCGTTTGGTACAAGAGGTACCCAGTTGTTTGCGTTGATGTTATCCACATTTTCCATTTCAAGTTGCGGTAAGTGTTTGTCCTTCTTGTTAGCATGATTTAGCCCAGAATGTTTTCTCGGGGTTTGATAGTCTTTCAAGAAGTTCACCAGTCCTCGAAGAGTTTCTATGCATACATCTCAGACAAGAATTCAAACGTGAGAATTTCAATGAAAAATTATTTAACACCATAGAGAATTGAGCTAAACTAATAATTCTAGCGATACTTCTAAGTTGTAACAAATAACACCGTTAGTTCCCGGCAACAGTGCCAAAATTTGATCACGGCCAACTGTGCCTTATAAAAGACAAAGAGGTCGTTGAAAATATAATCCGGTTTAAAGTCCGGAGTCGAATCCTCAGGGAACTAACCTACCTATTACAACTCTCAGTGATGCTAATGTAAGCTCAGACACTTTTCCGGGTGCAGTATTTCTATTAATAATTGTTTGGATTTTTAACTAAAGGGACTGATATTAAAAACTAACAATATTAAATATTAAAGATAAATCAATGGTAGAAAGATCTAGGGCAGTGATTTCCCCAATTGCTAGACTAATTCTGACTCTTTTGCTATACTCTCACTGTGTTACTCTATGAGGATTATGAGCTATGGGTTATTGCAATTATCTCTCGATCAACTATAATACTTTACTAGAGCATTCTCTCAAACTACTCTAGCTGATAATTTATGTAGCTCTAATTTATCCCACCAAAGTTTCGTTATCTCTAACCCCACTTTTAAATTCAACTAATGAATCTCTTCAATTACCCAAAAGTGGTGTTGTTCAACAACAATCTAACCTGGTATTCTTTCTCAAGCAACATCAAGAAATTAGACACGATTAATCAAGGGCCCATTCAATTAATCACCATACAAAGCATAGTTGAACAATCTTAGATTAAACCCGGATCGATTATAACATTGAGTCAAAACTTCATCTAACAATTGGTTCCATCAACCCTAGACGGATTGTTTAGCTACTCATGCTAAAACACAAAGAAAGCATAAAATAATTTATAATTTCCAAAATAATGACAAAAGATGGAGAATAGAAAAACTCTAATTGTAGCCTGGTCTTCTCACACTTGTTCTTGGCTCCAAAGTCAGTCTAAAAACAAGCTTCTTCCTCTCGGATGAGTTTATAGGGTTTTAAATAGGGCTAGGCTAATTTCTCCCATTTTTACACTTAGGTCCTTGAATTTTTTGGGCGTTTCAGGACTCGACTACGGCCGTTGTAGAGCGCGGTGCGACCGCAGTGATTTGTGTACTTTCTTCCTCGTGTTATTTGGTCCACAACGTTCCAGCCGCGGTCGATCGCGGTCGCGGTGGCTTCAGTCCAGCCATCCTTTACCTTTTTCTTGCTTCTTTTCACTTGGGTTCTTTTTTTATTGGCCTTATATTCCCGTGATTGATTCCAAAATGCTCCTACGTATCTTCCGAATGTGGATTATTTCCTGCAAAGCATAAAAACACTATTTAGAGCATTTTGTTGTCATTTTTGTATTTAAAACAACACTAAAGTATGGTTCATTAAGAGTGTAAATAGCGTCTATATAGCCTACTAGAAATGCACGTTCGAATAGGACTTCTGGTGACTCTGAGAAATTTGCAACCGTTCCTTAATGATTTTAACCTTCTCCATAGCTTGGTGTACGGGGTTTGGGCCTATTAATTCTGCTTCCCCAACCTCGAACTACCCAATGGGAGATCTACATCTTCTACTAATAGAGCCTCGAACAGTGCCATATAAATGATTGCATGGTAACTGTTGTAGTCAAATTCTATGAGAGGCAATAATCATCCCACCTACACTTGAAGTCAAGAACACAAGCGCGTAACATATCCTCGAGCGTCTGAATAGTCCGCTTTACGTGCCCGTCGGTCTGTGGATGGAAGGTTGCACTAAGATTCACGTGAGTACCCAAACCTTGCTGAAATGTTTTCCAAAAATTAGTAATGAATTGTGCCCCTCGATCTGAGCTAATAGAAACTTGAGTTCCATGCAACCTGACTATTTCCTTGACATACAATTGAGAATACTCTTCCATTGTGTCAGTAGCCTTAACACGCAAGAAGTGTGCTAATTTCGTGAGTCAATCCACAATCACCCAAATCGATTTAAAATTACGAGGTGTGCGAGGTAGTCTCACCACAAAGTCCATATTGATCATCTCCCATTTACACATTGGAATTTTTATATTCTATTCCAACCCGTCGAGCCTTTGGTGTTCGGCCTTCACTTGTTGAAAATTTGGAAATCTAGCCACAAGGTCCGCTACATTCCTCTTCATATCAATGCACCAATAGACCTCCTTAAGATCATGGTACATCTTTGTAGAGCTTGGGTGTACGGAACACCTGGAATTGTGAGCCTCGGTCATGATTCTTTCCCGGAGACCATCTACAGTTAGAACACACAATAGCCCTTGGTACCTTAGTGTACCATAATCCATACAAAGAGAAAAAGACATGGTCTTATGTTTATGAATCCCCTCCTTCAACTGCACCAACAATGGATAGTCATATTGCTTCTCTCAGATTTCCATAACAAGTGATGATTCAACCCTATTTTTCACAACTACCCCTCCTTCCCTGGAGTCCGCAAGATGAACTCCGAAACTATCCAACTGGTGAACTTCCTTGGCCAACGATCTTTGATGTTCCTCCAAGTGAGACAAACTAACCATGTATTTCCTGCTAAGAGCATCCGCCACAACATTAGCCTTCCCCGGATGATATAGAACATCGATGTTGTAGTCCTTGAGTAACTCAAGTCACCTTTTCTGCCTCAGATTCAACTCCTTCTGCTTGAAAATATATTGAAGTCTCTTTTGTCCCGTGAATATATCCACATGGACCCCATAAAAATAATGATGCCAAATCTTTAGTGCAAACACCACCGCCGCAAGTTCTAAGTCATGTGTTGGATAGTTCTTCTCATGATTCTTGAGTTGCCTAGAAACATAAGCAATCACCTTGAAATGGTGCATCAATACACACCTAAGTCCAATCCTTGAAGCATCACAATATACAACAAACCCATTCGTACCCTCTGGTAAGGTCAATACCGGAGCCGTAGTCAATCTTGACTTCAACTCTTGGAAGCTCTTTTCTCAAGCGTCTGACCATAGAAATTTAACCACCTTATGCGTCAATTTATTCAATTGAGAGGCAAGAGCAGAGAACCCCTCCACAAACCTCCTGTAATACCTAGCGAAGCCCAAGAGACTACGAATATCTGTTGGAGTTCTAGGTCTAGGCCAATTCTTTACAGTTGCGATCTTCTGTGGATCAACATTGATTCCTTCACTGGAGTGACATGAACCAAGAATGTGACGGATTCAATCCAAAATTTACACTTGGAAAACTTCACATACAACTTGTGCCGATACAGAGTCTGCAGAACTGCCCTGAGATGGGCGGCATGTTCCTCTTGAATTTGTGAACATACAAGAATGTCGTCAATGAACACTATCACAAGGTCTATGAAAGATGCCAGGGCATTCGTTAGCCCAAAAGACATCATCAAAAATTCAAAGTGCTCATACCAGTTCCTGAAAGATGTTTTCGGAATATCCTGCTCCCTGATCTTCAACTGGTGATACCCCGATCTTAGGTCAATCTTGGAGAAATAGTTAGCACCCTGCAAGTGATCGAACAAGTCATGTATCCTTGGCAGTGGGTACTTATTCTTGATTGTGACTTTGTTGAGTTGCTGATAGCCAATACACATTCTCAGTGATCCCTCCTTCTTCCTTACAAAGAGAACGGTGTGCCCCAAGTCGACATACTCATCCAGCTGAAACCCTTCTCTAACAAATCCCTTAATTGCTCCTTTAGTTCCTTCAATTCTACCGGCACCATTTTGTAGGGTGGAATGGATATAGGTTGCATGTCTGGCATCACATCGATCCCAAAATCTGTTTCCTTGTCTGGTGGGATCCTAGGGAGCTCATCAGGAAAGACCTCTAGAAATTCATTCAAAATTGACACAGACTCAAGTGTAGGTGCCTTAGCATTAGTGTCCGTAACTCGGACCAAATGTTAAATACACCCCTTGTTGATCATCTTTGCTGCCTTAAGGTAAGAAATAAACCTACCCTTCAGCACTACATCACTCCACTTCCACTCAATAACTGGCTCATTTGGAAATTCAAACCTAACGGTTCTGGTTCGGCAATCAAGCTTGGGAAAGCATGAATAAAGCCAGTCCATCCCTATTATCACATCAAAATCAACCATTACTAATTCAACGAGATCGGCCATGGTGTCCCGACCATGCACCGTGATAACAAAATCCCTATAAACCCGCGTGACCACAATAGACTCACCAACTAGAGTAGATACAAAGAATGGCTCATAGAGATGTTCTGGTTCTATCACGAATTCCATAGCAATATAGGGAGTGGCATATGATAAAGTGGAATCGGGATCAAGAAGAGCTTGTACATCATGTAATTGGACAGTTAATATAACTGTGATAACATCTGCAGAAGCCTCTGAACTTTGGCGACCCCTCATAGCATAGAACCGGTTGGGTCCTCCCGAACTCTGTGCACCACCCCTAGATTCACCACGCCTTGCGGGTGGTGGAGTTCCTCGAGCTGGAGGATGTTCCACGGATGTAGTAGCTACAAGACTAGCTAGTTGTGTCACACCCCTGCCCATATTCTGGCGGGATGAACGCCAATCCCTATGAATATGACCTCTGATATCGCACCCATAGCATATGGGTAGGTCCATGTAGCAGGCCCCTAAATGAATCTTCCCACACCAAGAGCATGGGGGCCTCCACTTCTGCTATAATCTCCTATCAGGCCGACCCTGGTGGTAGGATCCTCTATTGCCCTAATTAGGCCTAAAACGACTCCATTGCTACTGATCGGGCCCTGATGGCAGTGCACTGACTAAAGACTGAGCAAAGGACTGGGATGTCCCGGATGACCCTCCCCTAAATACTGACCTTCCACCACTACCACCACTGGAAGAACCACTAATGTTGCTCGCGGACCAGGCCATATTGCTACCTTCTCGCTCTATTCTATTCTTCAGTTTGTGGGTCTCTATGGCTTGAGAAAATTCCACCATCATCCCATAGTTCATGTTAGAATTGGGGCAACTGTAGCGGTCTAATTAATAACCAAGGGGTTGAGGCCTTGCACAAACCGGCGTACTCTAGCTTTCATAGTGGGCAACATGTAAATGACACACTTGGACATGCGTGCAAATCTCATATGGTAATCCCATTCACTCATGTTACCTTGCTTCAAACTGTCAAATTCGGCGGCATGGGCTGCCTTAGTCTCGGCAGGTAAGAAATGATCAATAAAGGCATCAAAAAACTCACTCCACCTCTCTGTAAGGCTCCCTTCTTCCCGAAACTCCTCCCACAGCGCAAACCAAGAATATACCACCTCTTTCATGCGGTAGGAGGCCAACTCCACTGCTTCTTTCTCAGTAGCACGCATAACTCAGAGAGTCTTGTGAATCTCATCAATAAATTCCTGAGGGTCCTCCTCAGGATTAGTACCCATGAACACTGGAGGATCCAAATGAAGAAACCTGTTCACTCTGGAACTAGAAGAATCCCATTGCTGCCTAGAAGAAGTAGGTGCAACATTCGATCTATGGGCCTGGGAAGCCACTATCTGAGCCAACATCTGTATGGATCCCCTAAGGTCCCCATCGGAAACATTGGGACCGGAAGCTGAGGTAGGAGATGGAATCAAAGTATCAGTTGGAGGAGGAATCGTTGCACCCTCAGTAGAAGTAGGGATTGGTGCAGTCTGAGCAGGAGTAGTGGAATCAGGCGGTGTTGTGGCTAGGGGATTATCCTCACGCCTAGGGTGCTCACCCAGATCATCAGGTATATGATCGATTGCCACTTCTAGGGTGGCATTGGCTCTCTGGCCAATTCTTGCCTTCTTCTTAGGTACCATATACTGAAATTAGAACAATACACGAGTTAAAGGAGGAACAATCTTACAATTAGCTCTATTGCACGATCTAGAACATCAAAGAATGGTGACATTCCTCAATGCCCAAGTAGCTTCCTAAATTATAGATGTGGTCGACAACACACCGATAAGAAGGACTCTACTAGACACTGCTCCGAGACATCCTAGGACAGTTTAAAACCTTAGTCTCTAATACCAAGCCTATCACGCCACGACCTTGGGGAGCTTCGAGATATCCAGTCAAGCAACCTAATTGATGCTAACCCGGCCTTACCCATGAATAAAATGAATATGCATACCATTCATTAGACAATGAGAGGATTTCATAAACAACACCAATTTCATTACCATTAGTTACTTCATTTACGATTCCTAAAATAGATTACACATGCATAGTTTTAGAAGTGGGAGCATGTGTTACAAGTACAACATTTCAAGTTAGACTTACCCAAATCAAAATAGAACCCACACTATTTCTATGGAGCCTTTTACAGATACAAAGGAGTAAGATGATGGTGTCAACAACAAGGCCCCCGCTATACCTTAAAACACTATACATAAGGAACAAAAGATACAAGACCCCGATATGAAGTGGGGCTCACCAAGTCAGCTGAGAAGAGGGGGCACCTCTATCACTAATTGACGTCACCTGCTGTGGAACCACCTGCATCCATTAAAGATGCAACCCCCGGCAAAAGGGATATTAGTACATATGGATAGTACTAGTATGTATTATTAAACACCCTCTCAAAGAAACGAGTAATAGTACAAGGAGAAAGAAACATGGAATCAATGGGAGCCTCAAATAATATTAAAGCTTCAAGATAAGAGCAAGATAAGGTTTCAAGTAAATATCAATAATTTTAGGTTGGGAGATCTTTAGTACCGATACAACACCGTATTTTAGCACGTAGTCCGATCTCGGCCCGATCAGCCAAGTCGTCTCACCACAATGCCGTGTGGTTCGACATCACATTCCGCTAGCAATCACCTCCTACCAATTAAGGGGAATAATATCAACACATAAATCTTATCCCATTTAAGAGGAATAATCTCAACACATTAATACGGGGATTTACCCCTCAATCACTCCTACACCGGCACGTGTAGTTTCAGGGTTAGATTATTTCAACCTACCCTTCCTCGGTGAGTAATGATACTTGGTCACGCCCAACTCTAGTCCTAAAAAAGATAAGGGGTCACTGCAAATATAATCCGGTCTAAAAGTCCAGAGTCGAATCCCACAGAGAACTAAGGTTTCACTATAACTATTCAATATCACTCAGAAAACAAGATCGAGCAATTCATAAGTTATAAATATTAAGATTCTTATACCTAACTAATTAACTAACAAATTAAAGTAGTAAATTAACAACTATGGATACTAAGGGTTGGAGAAAAGATTAAGGAGGTCTAGAGTTATGATTTCCCCACTTGTCAGAATCCTTCCCGCTACATCTTTTATAATTCTCCCTAAGTATTCTCTACTAATCATGAGCACTCAACTTATCGTAATTCTCTCTCGAGCAACTACAATAATGTACTAGTCATATTCTCTCGAATTACGCTAGCTTGCACTTTTTCACCGCTCACTATGATCATGTCAAAACTTCGTTATCTCTAATCCCACTTTTAAACCTGTCGTACTGACCTCTCATATACCTTAGGAACGACGTTGTTCAAAAACTACCTCAATATATATCCTTTCTCAAGAAACACATAATACATAGGCACAATCAATCGATGGCCATTCAATCAAGAACAGTAAACACGTAGTTGAACAAATAGAGAAATCTAACGGTTCAATTATATAAAAAAATAACGAGAATTTATCTTACAAAAGGTTCCATCAAAACCCTTGATAACAAATTTAGCTACTTATAATTGTATAAACAATCATAGTAATATTCAAAAGCATTAAACTGCAGATTAAAGGAAAGCAGAGAGAAAAAACTCAAGTGATTCGTGCTTTCGAAGTATTCCGTAGCCTCTTGCCTCTCTACTAATGTATTATGCTTTCTAATGATGTCTAACCCTTCAAAAACCAACTTCTAGGGGTATTTATAGGGTAAGGGGCGAATTTACATATCCAGTATTAATGAGGACTTGAACTTCTTTTCGGATGGCATTGATGGCGCCTTGCACTGCCTGTAGCACTATTGTTTCGGTGCAAGGCAATGTCTTTAGCACTGTCATTTCGGTGCAAGGCACTGTATGTAGCATTGTCTTTTTGGCGCAAGGCACTATTTGTAGCACTGTATTTTCGGTGCAAGGCACTGTCCATGGCACTGAATTTTCGTTGCCTTTCATGTCTTCTTTTGTTGCTCCATTTTGTAGCTCTGAGGTACCATTTCATGCAACTTTTCTCCAATTCATGCCCAAGCATTCCTACACATGAGATAAGCTCTATTAAGCGCAATCGTCGCACAAATTATCATCCAAACAACAAGCAAGTAGGGTAAATAATGTCAAAATATATGTAATTATCTCACGACATCAACACCCCACACTTAAATGTTTCTCGCCCTCGATTCAACCAACTAAATACTTCCTCATCATGGACCCAACAAGCCACATATTTACAACACACTACACCTATGACCATGGTTGATAGCAACAATTAAGCTCTAGCATATGCTGTCAAAATACTTTCCATACCTATGCCCAATTTCAAAACATCCAATATAGGAACAACATTATTATAACAATCCTAGCCTCGAAAACTAACTCAGTGTCACAATGCACCCGATGTTTGAATACTTAATCTAACAGAGATGTCTAATAATGTTACATATCCTTTGTGAAACCATGTGCCCTCACAATAAAACAAAGAGTAAGAAGTCCACACATCCAAATCACATGATCGAATATAGTTTAAGGACTTACACATATGAAGAAAAATAACTCACTCTCTAAAAGAAGTCACATGCACGCAAAAGGTACCATATGTTTCCCCCTATGTAAACCTCTACTAATGTAGGCCCGCTCATTCTGAAATCAACTAGGACTTTATTACGGTTGTAATGTGGGCTAAGGGACGGGTATGATATATTTATGTTATAGGGGCTAACCCTCCTAAGCACTTTAACACATCACATATTCAACTTTTTAAGCGCAATTCCTAGATAGTTCACCCCAAAGTATTCTTCCTTCTTCTTTACACATAACTTCATATCACATCCACTAGCAAAAGTAAGAAACCTTTATGTATTTATTTATTTTTTTTTTTTTTACTTTCACCTTGCCGCAAGTGGATTTTTATTTAAAGCAGAAGTGCACAATTCTTCCTTCTATTGGTTCCACTCAAAAGCAACCCTGGGTTTCCTCATTACGTTTTTTAGCGCTCTCTTTACAATTCAAGTGCTTTAAGAGGTATAAGGATCAAAATGATTCAATTAAGAACAAAAGGGGATAGGATTGTAATGCAGGTTCCAAAATAAGGCTTATAGGATCAAAAGGGTATATAGGGATGATTTTATTGTGATAAACAACAAAAATCAAAGAGATCAAAGAAAGCCTAACATCACTTTTCAAACCGGGCAACACCTAGGATTTCGCTTCAATTCACATTCCGGGTAAGTTCTAGAATTAAATGCAATAACATGGACTATACAAAAAACTCACTTCACACATGACACATGACTCATTAAGGACAGTCTCATTCCAACTCTCAATCAAACAAGTATTCACAAAGCCAAGAGATATATTAAGCATAAAGCACAAAGAGAACACAAGTCAAGAAAACGATCCATAAGAGTCATAACACAAGCTATTAATTTTTACCAAGGCATCATCATATATTTAAAATCTAAGGGAAGGTGAAACACATGCCAGAACCTAAGTATGCAACCATCAAACAAGTTAAAAGGTGCAAATCACATTAGTTCTTCTCCTTTATTTCTTAGATACTATTCTAAAACTAAAAATAAAATAAAACTAACAATTACATCTACTATCCGGTTCAAGTTACATCCTATGAAAAAAAATTGAGGCAATAAGAAGAACCACGGGGGATTACCTAAGAAAACTAAAAGACATGTTTTTGTATTTTTATTCTAATTTTTCATTTTTTTGTGTGTTTTTTTGTTTAGACTTAAATCTCTCAAGAAAACTGTCTAGGAGATCCATCGTTGGTAAAAGAGAAAAATTTTTCTTCTAAAAAAATTATCAATTAAGCTAACACACCTAAAATTGCATAGGAAGTCATCCAGACAATCTCCTCACCCCACACTTAAAACTGTACATTATCCCCAATGAACAAAATAAATATTAAGAGGATAAAATAAACTCCCTGGTAGGCCAAAGGCCGAAGTACTAGCAACTCATGTGGTACTCAGGCTTCTCCTGGGTTTCTTTCTTTGTGCGGGCACCCCACACTTAGTTCTAAACATCTGGTTTGCTGCTGCATCATTCCAATATTTATGCTTCCCATGCTCCTAAAAAATCAAAAATGACACTACAAAACTATTACAATAAGAAAATAATTATAATAAACTAAAAATAAAAGAAAGCAGTAAAGTTGGGTTGCCTCCCAACAAGCGCCTGATTTAACGTCGCGGCACGACCTGAACCACTTTTTGCCTCCACCTCGAGCTTATGAATTGAACCCCCGATTTGGTTTCAAGTTTTCTGTTATGCTCCAGGGGTGGTGGAACAAATCTAATTTTCCCAAGCAACCATTGTACTATTATACACTTCTTGGCTTTTAGATGAGGTATGTAGTCCTGTCTTTCTGGCAAGAAACATTCCAGAATGTAGGCACCTTGTTCCTCATTCCTTGACTCCTCAATCGGCTCGGATGACTCTATTTACATATTGTCATCCAAGCAAAATGTGGAAATTTTTTTGGAGTGAGGACCGATGCGCTCAAACATATGAACTTCAGGACTTTCAGCATCCTCAATATCAATGATACTAGAGTCAACAAAATTTATATCATCAATGTCCTTGGCTGACTCTAGTCTCACTTCTTCAACATTGACATCCTCAAATTGTAGTTGGCTAGGTTGTTGATATTCTACTCTTACCTCCTCAATTAGCACCTCAAATTCTTACTCTTTTTGGCTACTATCCCAAAATCGGCTTGCTGAGCATTAAAAGCTTCAACCACTTGACTCACTTGAGCCTCCAATTTGCGAATAGTTTCCTCTTTCCTTTCTATCTCTAGTTTTTTCTCATTATTTTGTTCCAAAAGGAACTTTAACATATCCTTGATCTCCTTTAGGTCTGCATCCCCAGGTACTTTGTTCCTTTTAACTTCACAAGAAAAAGTAGAACCATCATAGTAAGGGGTTGGAGGAGGATAAGAAATATAAGCACAACCATGAAAGTGACCGTTTTGACCACCACACATATCACACACATTCCACACATAAGATTGAGTTGGTGCACATAATTCGCTCTCAGGAACATTTAGAAAATTTTGCCACGGGTGGTTTTCTTCAAAATATGTGTATGGATCAAAAGTAAAATTACCAACACCTAAACTTTCATAATTCCAAGATGTCATGTTTTTGAAGTCAAAAATTAAAATAAAAAAAAACAAAAAAAAACTAAAACAAAACAAAAGTTCAAACTTGAAACTTAGCAATATGTACAGCTACATCATTAGTTCCCCGGCAACGGCGCCAAAATTTGATCACGCCCAACTTTAGTCCTAAAAAGGATAAGCGGTCGCTGCAAATATAATCCGGTTTAAAAGTCCGGAGTCGAATCCCATAGAGAACTAAGGTTTCACTATAATTGTTCAATATCACTCAGAAGACAAGATCGAACAATTCATAAGTTATAAATATTAAGATTCTTATATCTAACTAATTAACTAACAAATTAAAGTAGTAACTTAACCACTAGGGATACTAAGGGTCTAGAGTTATGATTTTTCCAATTGTCGGAATCCTTCCCGCTACGTCTTTTATAATTTTGCCTAAGTATTCTCTACTGATCATGAACAGTCTACTTATCGTAATTCTCTCTCGAGCAACTACAATAATGTACTAGTTATATTCTCTCGAGTTATGCTAGCTTGAACTTTTTCACCGCTCATTATGATTACATCAAAACCTCGTTATCTCTAATCCCGCTTTTAAACCTGCCGTATTGATCTCTCATATACCTTAGGAGTGACGTTGTTGAACAACTACCTAAATATGTATCCTTTATCAATAAACACATAATTAATAGGCACAGTTATCGATGACCATTCAATCAACAATAGTAAACACGTAGTTGAAAAAGTAGAGAAATCTAACAGTTCAATTATACAAAAACATAACAAGAATTTATCTTCCAAAATGTTCCATCAAAACCCTAGATAACAAATTAGCTACTCATAATTGTATAAACAATCATAGTGATATTCAAAAGCATTAAACTACATATTAAAGGAAAGTGGAGAGAAAATCTCAAGTGATTCGTGCTTTGGAAGTATTCCATAGCCCCTTGCCTCTCTACTGATGTCTTATGCTCTCTAATGATATCTAACCCTTCAAAAACTAACTTCTAGGGGTATTTATAGGGTAAGGGCCAAATTTACATGTCCAATATTCACGAGGACTTAAACTTCTTTTCGGATGTCATTGATGGCGCCTTGCACTACCTGTAGCACTATCGTTTCGGTTAAAGGAACTATCTATAGCACTGTCTTTTCAGTGCAAGGACTGTCTATGGAACTGAATTTTCGTTGCCTTGCATGTCTTATTTTATTGCTCTATTTTGTAGCTCTGGTGTATCATTGCATGCAATGTTTCTCCAAGTAATGTCCAAGCATTCATACACATGAGATAAGCTCTATTAAGCGCAATCGTTGCACAAATTATCATCCAAACAACAAGAAAGTAGGGTAAATAATGTCAAAATATATGGAATTATCTCACGACATCAATACTCCCAAAACATTTATTATATAAAGTAAATAAAAATCATATCATAATCTTGCACACATCCTTTCATTTCATTGGCACTAATTGCCTCAAGTGTAATTTTCATTCTTGGCACGATGGACACATTTTATTTCTCATACTCACTTTTTCGCTTTCAAGCATCATCGTAGGTTATCAACAATAAAAGCATTTGGAATCAAGACTTTAAATATGTATATTAGCAATAGGAATCTTAAGCACATTAAGTTTTCTTTCCAAAATTAAGCATAATAAACTTGAATTTGAAACATGAAGTGAAGTCATAACATTTTGATACATAAACCATACTCGAATACATACCCGAAGGAGAGCATAATGTGATAGGAGAAATTGAAACACATTTTGAGCAAATAATTTCTGACGCAATGCTTATTTGAAATAATTGAATATATTAGGAATTGACTGGATCATGAGAAAATAAGATCTTGGGCCAACCACGCTTGAAACATACGAGGACATCATGGAATTCGATTCTATGAGAGAAGTTTAGCCAACATACCTCACTTGATCTTTCCTTAAAGTACTACAACGTTCCAAAAATCCTAGTGACTTCAATCTATTAGGGACATGAGCAAATTGAACCATAATTAGAAAGAGATTCATTGGTTTAGATCATCTAGGCATTTCATCAAGCACTAATTGTGCAAATTTGACTACAAGGTTCTCTTTATAATATTTTTCTAAACCCACAACCAATCCAACACCAATAGTTCACCCAAATTGGCTCAACGATCTCCCCACCACCTTTATTGGTACATGCATGCACAAAGAACACTCCCACTCCCAAGAATCACACTCATTTTTACCTATTCCCAGTCTAATTTCAAAACTGAAAGCTAGGGCTATTACCTTACCTCTTTCGTAGTCAATTTGCACGCTTTCCTTGTAAATTCTCCAAGGCTTGAGCAAGGAATTGAAGTGGAAGATTTTGGAGCTCCTCCTTCACTCTCTAGTACCTCCCCTCTCTCTTAAAATATTAGAATTCCCTTAAAAAATGGTCCCTTAATTTTATTTATTAAAATAGTATCGGGTAAAAATTTCCCCAAACTTAAGCCTCCGAACCGGGTCTACGATCACACACCGAACCGCAAAAGAGATATGCGGTCTGCAAAGTAGATTGCAAAAATGATCCTAAAAACTGAGTTGATCGGGTTAGGTCTGCGCTCCACAGACTTTTTATGCGACTGCAGAATGGACCGCGGAAACACCCTCCAGAATTTCTCATGCTGAATTTGCGACCATAGTGCGACCCCAAAAATTATTATGTGGTCGCATAATTGACCGTAAAATTTTCACAACCCAAACCGATAGTCCTTGATGGGCACCCTGTGCCTTACTAAACTAAGTACCAATGTAACATATCTTTCTTATCGTACTATCATTGGTAACTGGGCCAACATGGCCACAACTTGTAATGTGTAACTTTAAGTGGGAAAGCACTGTATAAATGAATCATGTTTCTTAAAACATGAATACACATGGGGCGTCAAGGCCTCTAACATACTTGTACAAAATGAACCTTTATCTACAAAGCCTCTAAGGGTGTTTGACACCAAATGGGACAGGGTACCGGCCTACCCATAAGTCTGTAGAAAAATTCTGACACGATGACTCATAGACTCGGCTGCACTCCGAATGAGGTGGAGTCTTACCGATCCTTTGTTGGATGCTAACCTCCTCTACTATGAGGGCTCGTCAAACTGATTGTCTATACCTTAAGTCATGAAATGCAGCGGCCCCAACAAAAGGACGTCAATACGAATGTACTGAGTACGTAAAGCTACAGACTAGCTGAAAACGGAAACTGAACTATAAATATAATAAATGAAAGTAACTGGGAGTCAAATATAATTTGAAGATATGCTTACCTGCTGATACTGTCTCAACTCTCTCAATATAGTAAGTAAAATAGTTGTCTGGCCATATAAGGCTCGATATATATATATATATAACTGCTCTACCATAGTAGGCTCGCTCATATGAGCTTGGTCATACTAAGCTTCGTATCTCGGCCATTCTGGGCTCGCTCATAGGCGCTCGGTCACAGTAGTCTCGATATATAACTTTCCATCTGATCACAGGTTTCCCAATAGGGGCCTGCCCATCAATTATAGCTCGACGGTAATGAAAATACTATAATATTGTATATATAGATTCTCTACTCTCTTGACTGGAAGAAGATAATACTCAATTGAACATAAAGTCCTGATAAGGGAGAATACTGTAACTTATGAGACTAGTATAATGCATATAAATTCGGGAGTATGAACTTCTCTTTATGCTTCATTATCAAACTCGTATAATTACGAGATCATGCCAAAATGAAGGAAGGGCTTAGCCTAAACATACCTGGAGTAGGGAAAATCCGTATAATATTCTTGAGAAGGATTACACCTACTCCCTTGGAATTGTAAAATCCCGTTGTTATTACGCAGTGCAATTTCATATGAATTTCTTTACAAATCTAAGAACTGTCATTGCTATTGTAACATGAAGTCTCATATGAACTTTCAAAATCTCCTCCAAAAAAAATTCATATATGAATTGTGTTAGAAGTAAATCACGCTTATATCATAAACCTTAACTCTCCATTTTCTAACATTTAAATTATTGAAAGGATGATCTCTAAGTTACTAATAAAGAACCAAACAAAAGTACTTATACAAAGGACTCTTACGTGTAAGGAAGGCAAATTTTGTCTTATGAATCATCATGCCTCTTGGTGCCGCCAAGTTACATGGCTTTAAGAGTCATTAATTTGTGACTTGTTGGCTGCCACGTTAGGAAGACTTACCTTTATCCATTTATGCTTAATTACTCAATTAGCTTAATTACTTAATTAATCTCCCACTAAAAATTCATAATTAGCAAATTATCCACATAATTAAGAATTATCTCAAATTACTTAACATACTACTTACTTTTAACATACCTTATACACTTTATTATCATGGTCATGTGGTATCTTGTATGGCACTAGTCCATAAATACAGGATATTATAGCTCGGACCCTATTTTATTCGAAATTACCAAACTTCGACGAAACTTATTTCCTTCTATTAGCATACCCTCTCTCCTTCACGAATTTACTCATCACGTGTTTGAAATATCATAATGCTTATAATCTTAATATACTGAGCTTTCTATAATTCTTTGTTCTCATGGATTAATCTCGAGGACTTATCACTTATCGTCACCTTCTCACTTGTCGTTTCTTATCCTTACTCTTGTCTTCCTAAAACCTTGTCGTTTTATCATACTTTAGATTGCGACCTAAACATATCTATTTATATTACTCGCAACCTTCCTTCGACTTGCTTACACCATAGGTTTCCTTGTGTTATTCTAGAACATCAAGTGAAACATCACATTGTCTCTAACTTTCTTTTACTTTCTTAACTAGATATCTCGATATTTAGAAACCATAAGTAGTAAGATATGCCACTGACGATGCCGTTATTATTCCTGGATACTGAATCCCAGCGCTTCTAGCTTTCTATTAAAGTATGGATTATTCACAATCTTCTGCACCTGAGTATCTCGTAAGTTGTTCACCTTTACCTCTTCTATCTCTTTTATGACCTCCTTTCTACATAGGTATAATTCACATCCACAACTTGAAGTTCTATTATAACACTTGCACCTCTGGTGCATACACAATCCGGTGGGAGTTTCATACTGACTTCTTATAAGGCTGGTATTCTTCTAACTGGCTTTGTCATAGAGTCGTTATAGAATATGGATGTTGTACTACCTCTCTTGTACCTCTGATATTAAGAGTGATTCTGCAATATTCTCAATCATAATTTCTTCAGACTCCTTATTTACTTGGTTGATGTAACTCTTTAGTTTCTTCTTCCTTCTGATCAGCCTTCATGGAGACTTAAGTTATCTTCCAACCTGCAGCTCCTAGTATTAGTTATTACTTTAGCCTTTCATGGGCGGTATGGAATATCCATGATACAATCTTCTAACAATTCAATCCTTTATCTATGCCCTAGGATCAATTCTTCCTTTTAACTTATACCAGAGTCTTTTATGGCTGTATGAATGTCAATATATATGCTGCATGGATAATATTCCGATTTCTTAAGTGCGTTCATAATGTAACTAACTCTGGATCATTAATCGAATAATTTTTTTCATTCCTTCTCAGCTTTCTTTAAATGTAAGCTATTACTTTTCCTGGTCTTTCTGCCTCCTTGTGCGTGCCTACTTAGCTTGTCTTAGTTCCCATGCATGCCGGAATTTTCGTGCAACTCCTATGAACTCGAGTATTACTTTTGATCTTACTTCCCGTTCATTAGCCACGGTAGGTTCCACTTTCTTATGGAGTACATACAATGTTATTTTGAGACTATTGTTATAAGACCATTCCCGCTTTTTGTCACTAAGCTTAGGTTGAAGCCTTCTTGCTTATTTTCTCAGCTAGACTTTCATTGTAGCACTTAGGGAAGACCCTCTGACTCTTATAAGGCTATGAGCTTATTACATTGTATACTTGACGGAATTTTTTATGTCCTCCACGCCTTTGTGCTTGTAGGTTTTCTCCTGGACTGATATTTTGATTGTTTTCCCAGTGGCACTCTCTTTTATTTCCGTAACAAACCTTTAACTACCCCAATTCCTATCTGAATATTTCTTAAGGATCATGATGTCATATCTGCGAGACTGAAATTTCCATGTTGGGGTTCACTACGTTTATCTTGCACGATCTGTTGATTTGTCTGTAACCTCTTGTCTAGCCATGAATAGGCTCTTCCTGAATCAACTACTAAATACCGCTTGGCCCATTCTTATATCAATGTTTTGCATAATCTTTCTTGGGTTATTTACTTTGTCTTAACTTACGTCTCACACTGGCTCCTTATTTATCAGTATTATCAATCGCAGCATATCTGTAGGATTTGGATAAGTGCAATCCCATTCCTTTCTCATTTTTTTCGCATTCTTCCTTCAACATTCCATAGTTACTAGAACCACTTAATTATGACTTAATGCCACATCACTGCATATTCCCCCCCCCCCCCCCCCC
>ML436279.1:40235-79139 GCA_005239525.1 Nicotiana knightiana
ATGGGGAGTACTAAGGTTTAGAGCTACGGCGATCTACCTATAGATATTTTGCCTCTTCATTATTGGTGTCTTTTAATCTCATCGATGACCCTTACTCGCCTTGCTGTAATCCTTCTGCACCAAGGATAATGAATTTCCTTACTTGCGAGGGTGACACTTAGTACAACTAGCACATATAGTCCCTTATATGCCTAACTTTTCTCACATTGCTTGCTTTAGGGAAACGTCTTTCTGAATGACCATTCTCTGAATTTTTCATGGATCTTCTTCTGTTGTGTACTCTATTATTGTTGGAACGAAATCTGAGATTCTCATGATGTCAATTATTATAAAATCATGCAGTCCCTAATCCATTTTTTGTTATCTTGTTCGCCAGCCATACTGCTTTATACTACTCTGGAGGTTTAGCTTTTCCTTCTGGTAATAATGTTAGAGTCACGAACTTATTTCTCAGAATAAGGATATGACTTTATGGCCTATACTCTTTTGTTGTCTCAAGAACTATCACATCCCGTTTCTTCCTTGACCTGACTATAGACTCTGTAATACTGTCGTTTTTTTTATCTAGCGTTGTCATCCATGTATCACACCTTCCTTATAATGCTTCCTTATCTTTTTTCTTATTTCCCTACTAATATTTCTACCTATCGCTTTCTTTTGAAAACTTCAACAAGACATTCTTTTGCTTTTATCTCCCCTTGCTTCATCAATTGGCTCTTCGGGTTGCCTAGCATTCTCGCTCTACTAAGGAGGGGAGCCATATTAAGGTAATATTTATCCCTTCCAGGATTCCAGTGCATGTCTTGAACATTCTAGTATTCATATCTAGCCGTACTATTCTAGAGTGCACCATTTGGCTGTCTCACAAGGAGATCTGTTAGCACATTTGCAATATCCTTCGGAAATGTCAACTAAACCAAACAATCCATCCACCATTTCGGGTTACTCTAACCCCAACCAGATCTTGATATCCTGTCCTTCTTTTAAACTATATCTTGTTAGCTCCCATTGGGCATGACTGAAATGGGTGTGACCAATTGTACATACCTCTGTTATTGTTGAAGTTAACTCACAATGCTTATATTCTTCTGCCTGAGTTGAAAATACCGATAGTATTCATTAACTGGGTACCTCGTACCCTTCTCATCTTGCTCCTTTTACTTGTTGAAGCTTGTATCTACCTTATGAATTTCCCATTGCTTTTCACCATACTGGTGGATAGATATTCTTGCCTTAGGGATCCTTATCAAGAAGCTTACACATCTTAGTACACACATGATTTGCTGAATACCTATATTTATCCATCATAAGCATGATGCAAAAATTGAGTTCCTCTGACTCAACTCTTCCACAACTTTATATCTTACCAATCGCCCTTCTAGATGTAGGAATTGTCGTATTATGAACAAGATAGAGTTTAGGAAATTGAGTTCTTACAACTAAGCTCTACCACACGATCTAGAGCAAGAAGAAAGAGTGACAGTCCTAAATGCCTTGTATCCTCCTGCTTAAAAATATGGTGCACAACACACCCATAAACAAGACTCTACTAGACACGGCTTGTAGACTCCTAGGTCAGAATTGCTCTGATACCACTTTTGTCACGACCCAAACCGATGGGCCGCGATGAGAAACCGGTGCCTTACTCAACCGAGTACTAATGTAACATATCTTTCTTATCGTACTATCATAGGTAACTAGGCCAACATGGCCACAACTTGTAATGTATAACTATAAGTGGAAAAGCACTGTATAAATGAATCATGTTTCTTAAAACATGAATACACATGGGTCGTCAAGGCCTCTGACATACTTGTGCAAAATGAACCTCTGCCTGCAAAGCCTCTAAGGGTTTTTGACGTCAAATGGGACAGGGTACCAGCTTACCCATAAGTCTGTAGCAAATTCCTGACACGATGACTCATATACTTGGCTGCACTCCGAATGAGGTAGAGTTTTACCAATCCTTCGCTAAATGCTAACCTCGTCTACTATGAGGGCTCGTCAAACTGATTGTCTATACCTGCAGGCATGAAATGCAGCGTCCCCAATAAAAGGACGTCAATACGAAATAATGTATCGAATACGTAAGGCTACAGAATAGCTGAAAGCTGAAACTGAACTGATAATATAATAACTTAAAGTAACTGGGAGTCAAAGATAATCTGAACATATGCTTACCTGCTGATACTGACTCAACTCTCTCAATATAGTAACTAAAATAGATGTCTGGCCTTATAAGTCTCGATATATATATAACTGATTTGCCGTGATAGGCTCGCTCATTGGCGCTCGGTCATACTGGGCTACATATCTCGCTCATTCTGAGCTCGCTCATAGGCGCTCAACCACAGTAGGCTCGGTATATAACTTACCATCTGATCAAAGGTTGCCCAATAGGGGTCTGCCCATCGATTATAGCTCGATGGTAACGAAAATACTGTAATACTGTATATATAGATTCTCTGCTCTCTTGACTAGAAGAAGATAATACTCAATTGAACATAAAGTCCCGATAAGGGAGAATACTGTAACTTATAAGACTAGTATAATGTATGTAAATTTGGGAGTATGAACTTCTATTTATGCTTCATTATCAAACTCGTGTAATTACGAGATCATGCCAAAATGAAGGAAGGGCTTAACCTAAATATACTTGGAGTAGGAAAAAATCTGTATAATATTCTTGAGAAGGATTGCACCATACTCCCTTGGAGTTGCAAAATCCCGTTGTTATTACGCAGTGCAATTTCGTATGAATTTCTTTACAAATCTAAGAATTTTCATTGCTATTGTAACATGAAGTCTCATATGAACTTTCAAAATCTCCTCCAGAAATAAGTCTGGTATGAATTGTGTTAGAAGTAACTCACGTTTATATCATAAACCTTAACTCTCAATTTTCTAACATTTAAATTATTGAAAGGAGGATCTCTAAGTTACTAATAAAGAACCAAAAAAAAGTACTTATACAAAGGACTCTTACGTGTAAGGAAGGAAAATTTTGTCTTATGAATCATCATGCCTCTTGGTGCCACCAAGTTACATGGCTTTAAGAGTCATTAATTTGTGACTTGTTGGCTTCCACTTTAGGAAGACATAGCTTTATCCATTTATGCTTAATTACTCAATTAGCTTAATTACTTAATTAATCTCCCACTAAAAATCTATAATTAGCCAATTATCCACATGATTAAGAATTAACTCAAATTACTTAAAATACTACTCACTTTTAACATACCTTATACATCTTACCATCATGGTCATGTGGTACCTTGTATGGTACTAGTCCATAAATACACTTATTATAGCTCGGACCGTATTTTATTCCAAATTACCAAACTTCAAAGAAACGCATTTCCTTCGATTTGCTTACCCTCTCTCGTTCACGAATTTACTCATCACGTGTATGAAATAGCATAATTCTTATAATCATAAATATAAACTCATTCCTGATCTTACATCGATTAACTTACAATGAAACTTTAACGTACGAAAATACGGGATGTAACATCTCATTTTCCGAGCTTCCAGCAATTTACTTATGGCGTACTTTCACGTACGAAAACATGGGGTGTAACAAAAATGACATCCAAAAATTGGGTTTTTCTTTTTCTCTACTATACAGTAGATCTGCGGTCTGAGGAGTAGTTCTGCGGTCGCATAATGGATAGTAGAAATGCCATTTTCTACATCAATTTTCCTTCCAACTCCCCAACGCATTGCACAACCCAAAAAGTCCATACCAGTTAGCCTACCTCGGCACCACGAAAACCCGGGTTCTTGGTAAAATTTTACGGGTCCTTACATCATATTCCCGGTTTATATAGTATTCATGTTTCCGTATTCTCATATCATTCCCCCTAGTGTTTGAATGTGAAGAATGCGAATTGGAACACTGGAAGTCTCGCTCCTTTGAATATCCCACTAGTGAGTGGTTGGATAATCTTTAGTCCGATAGCGAGCTTCACTTCCCATTATGAACTTTGCTGTAGAGCCAAAGATTATCTAACCACCCCAAGTGACATGCAATCGTGAATGTTCGGGGTAACCTTTGGCCCGATAACAAGATTTATTTCTCGGTAGGAGCTTTTCTACCGAGCAAAAGATTATCTAACCGTCCTGTAGCGGTTCATTGTTTACAGGTCTTATCATTTTAAAGGTATTATTTCTGATGACAATGCTTCCTTTGTAGTACACTTTCCGTTGATGCCTCACTAAAAACCTTGCTAAAAAACCCAATATGGACAAAAACTAGACGAAGGGAAAAAGAGTGCAGCACATACTTTCAGCATAAGCAATCCCCAGCAGCAATAGTACCTTTCAAGGTGTGTCACATTCCATTTGCTCGGCAATTTTATTCAGTCTTGATTTTCCAATTCGTATGATTCATTCACGGCGGCAGTTAAGCTCTTGAGTGTTTTGAGTTACTTTCCTAAAAACCAAATCTCCTACTTTGGAATAATGAAGATTGTCTCTCTAATTGTAGTATCTTTCCAATCTTTGTTTCTGGGTCACCATCCTTATATGTGCCAAGTCTATGTGTTCGTCGAGCAGGTCCAAGCTGACTAACAATGCCTCCTAATTTTCTTCTTCGTTCGTCCGGAATTATCTTATGGTAGGTTCTCCTACTTCCACCGGGATCAGGACTTCTACTTCGTACAAGAGAGAGAAAGGTGTCTCTCTCGTGCTTAACTTGGCCGTCGTTCGGTACGCCCCTAGTACTCCCGATAACTCTTAAGGCCATTTGCCTTTGGCTCCTTCCAAACCCTTTTTGAGATTTTGAATAATCAATTTGTTTGTTGACTCTACTTGGCTGTTTGTGCTCGGGTGGTATGGCGATGATGTGATTCACTTGATTTTCAAGCCTTAAAGGAATTTTGTGACCATTGCCCCTATATATTGTGGCCCGTTGTCGTAGGCTATCTCTTTTGGTATCCCGAACCTGCAAATTATGTTCTCCCATAGGAAATCGACCATTTCGCGTTCGCCGGTTTTTTGGTAAGGACCTTCTTCAACCCACTTAGAAAAGTAGTCAGTTAAAATAAAACAAAATCTTACCTTACTGGGAGGCAGCCGCAGCAGACCGACTATGTCCATCCCTCATTTCATGAATGGCCAGGGCGACAAATCCAATATATTAGCTGGTTGATGCACCAACGGCGTGTGGAAACATATATCTTAGCTTCTTATTCCATCTTGGGCCAGTAGTATCCTGTATTGATTAGCTTTAATACCAAGGATTCAACACCCGAGTTATTTCCACAGATTCCTTCGTGAACTTCTCTCATGATGTAACTAGCTTCGGAGGCTCCTAAACATCGGGACAACGGGCTTGAAAAGACTTTCTATACAATTTACCTCCCCTGAAGCAGAAATGTGCTGCTTTAGTGCATAGGGCCTGGGATGCCTTGGGATCTTTGGGTAGTTTCCCATGCTCGAGATAGTCAATGATCTCATTTCTCCAGTCCCAGAACAAATTGGTCACATTTACTTCATAATAACCGTCCACATTCGATACCGAATGCATAAGCTGCACGACCATACCAGAGTATGACCCCTTCACTTCCGTGGACGAGCCAAGACTAGGTAGTGCATCTGCTTCTGCGTTTTCTGGATTTGGGTGATTGACCATTCCTTGAACCGTGCGAGCAGGGTCTGGACTTAAACTACATATTGTTGCATGTGTTCCTCTTTGGTGTCGAAGATCCTGTAGACCTGATTTACTACCAGTTGGGAATCACAATCGATCTCTATTAACTTGGAGTCCAGTTCCCGGGCCAGCTCAAGTCCTGCAATCACAGCTTCATACTCAGCTTCATTTTAGTCAAGGGAACAGTTGTTATGGCCTGCCTCAGGGTTTCTCCTGAGGGCGTGAGTAGTACTACCCCGAGCTCAGACCCTTTCACTTAGTGAGCTCCGGTGAACAAGGTCCAAACTCCCGATGTCGACTCTGACACCATCACCGCTTCTTTGCTGGCTAAAGGTAGCAGTTTGTTTACCGTGAAAATGGTAATTACAATTATATTGATTATGTGGTTCTAAGAATATGTGATCCATTTTAATACCGGTTGTTTAGACAGTAGATGTTGAGTATGAAGCGAGAAAAATAAAATAAGTGCGAAAAGAACAAGATTGCGCAAACCAGGTATCTAAGAGGCCAGTCTCGATGATGGTCGGATAGGCCTCGAGGTCGAGCTCGAGAAGCTTTATTAAGGGCTACCAGTAACGGTATAACAGTGTTGAATGCCTTAAGGTTGGCCTATTTATGATCAATAATAAGCAATGAATGAAGAATAACTCAAGAACTCAATAAATGAGAAGCAATACTTTAATGAGACAATTGTTGAGAATGTTTTTGTTAGAGAGTAGAGAATGTTCTTGTTCTTATATTGAATATCCTGTGTCTTACAAAGTGACAAGGGTCCCCTTTATATAAGAAGGGGAAATCCCAACATAGTACATGTGTAATTATTTCCAAGAAATACAGCTGGTATAACTATTTAATGTAAAGAGATATGGTTGGTACATCCGTTTAATGCCACGGTACGGGCAAGTACTATTTTGTGCACTTTTGTCAGCTTTGAGCACGTGCCCCTTATTAATTTTCCGCCTTTCTACGTTGGCCTACAATATGCACCATCTCGGGGTCGAAGACCTTCGATATGTATTGTCTCGAGGTCGAGGACCTTTGATGTGGATTCCATCGAGACCAAGGACCTTCGATATGGACCGCCTTGAGGTTGAGGACCTCCGATGTGTATTGATACCAGAGCTCGGGCCTTCGAGTCTTCTAAGCGTCGAAATGACCATAAAATCGAGCTCTCTTATTTTAGCCATATACAGATAGTCTTCGCGTTCCTCAGAATGAAATGATAATGAACGGTCTTGAATTCTTGGCTCTTCGATATCTTCATCATGACGTCAGTCACATGAGGTCATCAACTGATGTGATAGGAAGGTTGCACATAGCACAGTTCTCGAAAAAATTTCTGAACCGCTTTTTTCCACCTTTTCAACTTCTTTAGCACGCTTGAAAAAACCTCTATAAATACTCCAACCCTTATTTTTTAAATTTTCATCCTTCACAACACCTTGAAAACCCCCACTTAGCAACTCTTGCTTTCTTCGCCGGTCTTCTTCTTCTCATTCTGAAATGCTAATGAAATTATGGACAATGCAGCCATGGCCAAGACTTCTAAAATGGTCCCTCAAAAAGAGAAAACCCCTTCTTCTTCACACTCTTCTAAAAGCGCAATGACAGTTTCCCCTTGTGCTGAGGAGTGTCGCTTTGTACCTGACGAAACGTCATCTAATCTTGAGGCTAATAAATATTTGTGGGTAGCGGGCCGTCGCGAACCCATGCCTCGGTATGTCAATTCGGCAACTGGTAATGAGGAGGCGAAGGTTAATTCCTGTTTGGAAAAAATCAGTGTCGGTAAAAAAGCCCTCCATCTGAAGGAGATATAACTACTGATAGGGCTGGTCGGGCTATTCCTTGGGGAGAAGATAACTTGGAGATGTGTTCTCGCCCAACAGATAAATAATGATATTGAGAACTGCTTCACCAATTCTTCTTTTCCCTAAATTCGAGTCCATGTAACTTCACATATATGTAATGGACACCTTCTTACATATGCTACCGATGCTCATAAGGAGTTGAGGGGGCGACTTTCGATCGAGGCCGAAGAAACAGTGACCATGCCCGGTGCAAATCTCGGGGGGAGGCCCTTGAGGAGATTCACAATAAGGGCTTTCGATTCTTGGAAGAGATACAACAGGCAGATGAAATTGACACTAAGTCCCTCATCTCTACCGATGACAAAGTCAATGCCGAAGATGAAGAGAAAAAGGACCGGTGAGGATGCTAGTTCCGAGGGGGATGATGAAGACAGAGTCCCCGAGGGGGGGAGGGGAAGACGAAGTCCTGACAATAACGATAGATTAGGTCTCAAAGGAGGTAGATTAGGTTTTTACTTCTTCTTTTCTTCGTGCAAAGGCTCCGGGCATGAGCTTTGTAAAATACACCTTTGTGAAGCTTTACTATATAAAGGCCTCTATTTTTTTGCCATTTCTTGTCTTTTCTTTGCTTCTGGGAATAGAATGTGATGCATGTTGATAATTGGTCCAAAGTTTTGGACTTTTAAAATGAACCCTTAGGTTTCTGTTCTTGATGGGCGATCCGTGGTAGTTGATAACTGTCAGTAGGGGACTTGGTCTTTGAGTCGAAGGTATGCTTCGGGCAAGGCTGCTGCCCTTGAGACACGACTTCGTAATGCCCGAGAAGACAGCTTAATCTTGTCGAGCAGGTTTGTCAAGCTCGAAGCTGATCTACTGAATATGAAGGGCAACATGAAAGTGGTTGTTTACTTAAAAGGTGTTGTCGATGCTCGGGCTGAGCTAAGAGGAGATTTCAACAGAGAGAGGAGGAGCAATGAGTACGCCCGATGCAAGTCCCGGAGGGAGACCCTCGAGGAGATACATGCTAGGGGCTTTGACCTCTCAGAAGAGATAAAGCACGCCAAGGCGGACGAGATTGACGCCAAGTTTTTCCTTTCTTCTTGAGCCGATGCTGATTCTTGAAGGCCGCCGTGGGAGCCGGTCCGAAGGGCCTTTCAGGGAGCTGGTCCCGAGAGTGTAGTAGATTTTCTGCTTTGTTGTTTGCATAAGACTCTTGTGGGAGCATTGTAAATATGTATTTGTAATATACACACACATACACACACACACATATACATATATATATACATATATATATATATATATATATATATATATATTCTTTTATTTGATTTGCCTATTGGTATTTACCCCGGCGAATTGGACTTTGAGATGAGACCTTTGGGGTTATAAATTGTCCCTGAGGCTCTTTTAAGTTGGCGAATTGGGCTCTTAAGCTTTTTTGGCCCTGAGGCGCTTTAATTAACCGTATAGGGCTTAGTATCCGAGTCGGGTTTTGACTCGAGCTCAATGGCCCTCAGGTTTTCAAATTGGACCCGAGGTGCTTTGTGTCGGTATGACCTGTGGCTGGTGACTCGGGCTCTTACGTGTAAGGTCGATATGACTAGCTAGCGACTTGGGCTCTTACGCTTTAGGTTGGTACAACATTTAATGTAGTGGGCGACTTGGGCTCTTACGTTTTTTTGGCCCTGAGGCGCTTTAGTTAACCGTATAGGGCTTAGTCTCCGAGTCGGGTATCCGCTCGAGCTCAGCGGCCCTCAGCTTTTCAAATTGGCGCTGAGGCGCTTTGTGTCGGTATGGAATGTAGCTGGCGACTCGGGCTCTTACGCGTAAGGTCGATACGACTAGCTGGCTACTTGGGCTCTTACACTTTTTTTTATCCTGATGTGCTTTAGTTAACCATATCGGGATTAGTCTCTGAGTTGGGTATCGACTCGAGCTCAACGACCCTCTATTTTTTAAATTGGCGCTGAGGCACTTTGTGTCAGTATGACCTGTAGCTGGCGACTCGGGCTCTTACGCGTAAGGTCGATACGACTAGATGGCGACTTAGGCTTTTACACTTTTTTGGCCCTGAGGCGCTTTAGTTAACCGTATCGGGCTTAGTCTCCGAGTTGGGTTTCGACTCGAGCTTAACGGCCCTCAAGTTTTCAAATTGGCGCTGAGGCGCTTTGTGTCAGTATGACCTGTAGCTGGCGACTCAAACTCTTACACGTAAGGTCGATATGACTAGCTGGAAACTTGGGCTCTTACGGTTTTTTGGCCCTGAGGCACTTTAGTTAATCGTATCGGGCTTAGTCTCCAAGTCGGGTTTTGAATCGAGCTCAACGGCCCTCAACTTTTCAAATTGGAGCTGAGGCGCTTTGTGCCAGTATGACCTATAGCTGGCGACTCGGGCTCTTACGTGTAAGGTCGATACGACTAGCTAGCGACTTGGGCTCTTACGCTTTAGGTTGGTACAACCTTTGATACTCGGGCTCTTACGCTCTAGGTTGGTACAACCTTTAACATAGCATGTGACTTGGGATCTTACACTTTAGGTTGGTACAACCTTTAACCGGTTCTTTTCGAAGTTTTTTCAAAGTAAATGGAGGTTTGTGATTTTATGGCAATAGTCGGACGTCTCCGAGTTGCGTTAGTTTGGCCAGAGCCTTATGACGGTGGTCATTTGTGTATGGCCGTAGACTTTTAGTCCCCAAATGAGATAACCATGGCGTCTATATCGAGAGTATGCCTTTTGGGTCTTACAAGTTTGATATATAGCCTTGACTTTGATATGGGGTTTATATTTTGGGTTGGTATGACCCGTAGCTCTTACTCTTTAGGTTGGTACAACCTTTAGTGTAGCGGGCAACTTGGGCTTTTACGATTTAGGTTGGTACAACCTTTTTTACGGTCTCATAGTGTTGATTTTGCCTCATGGGGGGCTTACGAGCTCGAAGTTCCCTGCCCTGAGGTCTTACGGCTTCGAATTTGATAACCTGATGAGCCGACTATCGGGCGTAGTCCCCGAGTCAGAATTACATGTTGCCTCGAGGAGGGCTTATGCTGTTGATATTTCCTTGTGGAGGGCTTTTGAGTTCGAAGTTACCAGCCCTGAGGTCTTACGGCTTCGAATTTGATAACCTGAGTAGCCGACTGTCGGGGCAGTCCCCGAGTCAGAATTAAATGTTGCCTTGAGGAGTGCTTATGTTGTTGATATTGCCTTGTGGAGGGCTTATGAGTTCGAAGTTACCTGCCCTGAGGTCTTACGGCTTCGAATTTGATAACCTGATGAGCCGACTGTCGGTGGTAGTCCACAATTCAGAATTAAACGTTGCCTCGAGGAGGGCTTATGCTGTTGATATTTGTAAAGACCCATAAAAATTTCAAGTCTAAAAACAATGCCCGAATGGGTCTCCATGTGGTTATAACTATAGAAAATTCTTAAAATGGACCCATGTGGAATAAAAAGTACCCTGGGACTTAAAAGGTATAATTTTCCAAATTTGCGCAGGTTTGCGGTCCACTACGTGATCGCAGATCAGGTATGCGGACCGCATAGTGGTCGCATACTTGGACAATTTGCTGTCCATTTTGAGAACAGCTATGTGGCCTAGACTGCGATCGCATTTCATGAATGTGGGCCGCATACTTGTCGCATTCTTGCACCTTGATTTTTGCGGAGGGAGTTATGCGACGCACTATGTGACCGCATAGTGGTCACATACCTGGGCAGTCTACTTTTCGTTTTTGCCCATTTGAGGGCCATTTATGCGACAGAAATGCGGACCGCATAGAAGGAATGCGATCACATTCATGATCGCATTTCTGCTTCGGGACTGTTAAATATCTAATTTTATACCCGACCCCCAGTTCATTAAAACACTTACCCCCTTCCATTTTAAAGATTTTCTTAACAAAATAGAGAGAGGGAAGAGAGAGTTCTAGAGAGAAAGTCCCAACTTCATCAAAGTGATCCTCCTTCATCACTCAAGCTTGGAACTAATCAAGTAGGACACCATTTTCTTCACCATAAGAGGTAAGCTTCTACCCCATCAACCTTAATTTCCAGATTTTGTTAAAATGGAACATGGTTAGGTGAGTTCATGAATATGGGGGTAGGGTATTTTGCATGCATGTAACCAACTAGCCATAATCTAGTAAAGGGAAACGGGTTTGGGTAATTATTCACAAAAAGGGGGTTAGTAATCTAGGGGGAGGGGTCACATAGCGTTCGATAAAATGCCTAAATGAGTTCGAGTTTTGTTTATGGTTCCTAATTCTAAGTGAAATATGTCACATTGTGGAATAGATTGACGGTGCTAGACGGTCCGGTGAATTTTGGTAGAAATTAAGGAAAAATCCCATATCAAGGTATGTATGGCTAACTTTAATCCTTGTAGAGTCATCTTGTTGGTGTCCGAGCACTCGGTATGAAATTATTGCTTGAGCATATGTGAATTGATTGCCCTGCGGTGTCGAGGTGTAAGACTTTGTTCTTTGAATTCCTTAGTCGATTATCATGTTATATGAGCTTGCAAAAATATGATTCTTTGTGCTTATTCTATCATGTGCAAAGCTCGTTAAATGTTGAATATATCAGTATGAGAGGTTGTGCTACAAAACGAAAGAAATGATAATGAAACAAAGTGTTGAATATATCTAAGTGCTAAATGTTGTGTAGTAAATAATGGAAAGGAAACGGGGATAAACTAATTGAGCTATGTTGATGGCATACCCTATATGACTCACTGTTTGATAAGGATTTCTGTGGCCTTGATTTCATATGGTTACCTGGTTGTTACGAATGAATATCTTTGACGATGACAATCTTTGTGATTGAATTGTTGGTTGATGTTGCTATTAATTACATTGTTGAATGTATCAAAGTGCTAAGGCTGTGTAGCAACTGATGAAAGTAAATATGGGCTGATTTATTGAGTTAAATGATTGTGGCAACACCATATATGAATTACTGATTGGTAAGGATCATTGTGCCTTGATTTCACATAATTATTGATTGATATAAACTTATGTTCTTCATGATGAATATCCTTGTGATATAATTATTGGTAGTTGTTGCTATGAAATGTGATTGTAAGGTAGGATCAGGTTGCACGCTGCAACAAAATTATAAGGTGGGATCGGGTTGCACACTACAACAGAATTGTAAGGTGGGATCAGGTTTCACGCTGCAACACGAAGTAATAAGGGTGGAGAGGTAATAAGGGTGAACTGTGATTGTACGGTGGGATCGGGTTGCACACCGTAACACGAAGTAATAAGGGTGGAGAGGTAATAAGGGTGAACTGTGATTGTACGGTGGGATCGGGTTGCACACCGTAACACGAAGTAATAAGGGTGGAGAGGTAATAAGGGTGAACTGTGATTGTACGGTGGGATCGGGTTGCACACCGTAACACGAAGTAATAAGGGTGGAGAGGTAATAAGGGTGAACTGTGATTGTACGGTGGGATCGGGTTGCACACCGTAACACGAAGTAATAAGGGTGGAGAGGTAATAAGGGTGAACTGTGATTGTACGGTGGGATCGGGTTGCACACCGTAACACGAAGTAATAAGGGTGGAGAGGTAATAAGGGTGAACTGTGATTGTACGGTGGGATCGGGTTGCACACCGTAACACGAAGTAATAAGGGTGGAGAGGTAATAAGGGTGAGATGAGAATGTACGGTGGGATCAGGTTGCACGCCGCAACAGATGAGAAATTGAAACAAGTAACTATGAAATCTTCATTTGTGATTTTTTGTATACCTGTGTGGTACTTTTGTGGTTACCCTGACTGTTTTCTAATTTTGTACTGTTTGACTCTACTTAGAATAAACTTTGTTTATACATACTAGTACTATTCAATGGTACTAATGTCCCTTTTGCCGGGGGCGCTACATCTTCTATATGGATGTAGGTGGTTCTATAGCAGGTAGCTCGATTTACCGTTAGTGGTGCCTCCTCTTCATCTCTCCAGCAGTATTGGTGAGCCCCATTTCCTCTCGGGGCCGTGTGTAGTCTATACCATCTCTTTTGTATATTTTATGTCTTTTAAGGTATAGTCGGGGCCTTGTTGCCGGCAAGTATTGTGTAAACTCCTAGTACTCTTAGAGGCTTCGTAGACACTGTGTGGGTTGTATGTATTTTGGGTAGTAGTTGTAATTATTCGTAATATTGGTTCCTTGTAGGAAATGTTGTGCTTAGTTTGTATATTTTGGGATTTTCAAATGTTGAAGCTTTCGAAGAGGAAAAAAGGAAATTTGGTTGTAAATTCATTATAAATTTGTATATTGTGCACGGGATAACGTGTTGGGTAGGAAAGGCAATCCAGGTCCGCTTGACCGGAATCATTCGGTTAGGTGCCGGTCTCATCCCTCGGTTTGGGGCGTGACAAACTTGGTATCAGAGCTTAAGGTTTTAAAGTGTCCTAGGATGTCTCGGAGCCGTGTCTAGTAGAGCCCTTCTTATTGGTGTGTTGTCGAACACATCTACAATTAGGGGGCTACATGGACATTTAGTAATTTCACCCTTCTTTGATACTCCAATCGTGCGATAGAGCTCAAGTTAGGGAGTTAGTTTTCTCTCCAAACCTTACTCTCAAAATGAGTAATCGTGATACCATAATCCGCGTGTTTGAAGCCATGATGAGGGATTGATCCCACCATTGAGTCCGAAGAGATTGCCCAAGGGCTTTTTAGGAGAATGTATTGAGTTGTGGAGGGGTTGGTAGACCCTATGGCTAAGAGGGGAGCGCCCTTTTCCCTATTGATTTCACTGCACCACCAAATCCTATAGTATATCGGTATGGTACCGACGTACGTTAGGGATGTGGAGTCGAGGGGCATCGATTCAGCTATTTCCCTATCAACCTAAAATCACCAAGTAGGCATGGTCTTAATAAATGTTGAGTCACATAACATTCCATGCACCTACTCTTTGAACGAGATACAATATTTCATGAATCCACCCCACCGCAAATTCTCTTATATGCAATCTCTTAGGACATTGAGCTCTATAAGCATGTCCTTGAGTTGAGTTGTAGCTATAGAATTACCATTTCCAACACGCCTTTCTAAGCTCTAACAAGGGACTATACCCGAAGAATTTCTTCCCGAATGAATGGATGGACAATTCTAATATTTCGCACAAAATAAAAGGATATTTTCTCTCGACCAATTATTCTTCTCTATTCGAAATCCTAGGCCATTTTTTTTCAAGGATTTGCACCATCTGAATGTTGACATAGTTTCATAGTGAAGATCTTGCCTTGTGTCATCATCATCTCTAGTATGGTTGTGTCCTCGCTCTATCTTTGTTGAGGCTTTCATTTTGGCCTAGTGGTCGGAATCGACAAGATTTTTGTTTGGTTGGCGAGAATCTCCCTCTTTCCCCGACAGGTTATTTTCTGAATTTGGTCTGCTCAATTACTTTTAAACACTATTAAAATCTCCATCGAAGCTAGGGACCGTCGAGCCTCCATGTAGCTGGATCGTGCTACTTATTCTTGTTGCTCATCTTATTCTTGAAGGTTGTTCTTCTTTTGGTTATAAGGAAGACGAGCATTTTCACTCCTCCTTTGGATTGCATAATACTTGTTTAAGTCTCGTTATATGTAATTGCTCTATGTTTCTACGAATCCAACTGATTTTGATGTTTGTAGTGGTTCCCCTAGCCGTGAAGCTATTGAATTTACTCTTAAAACCTCAAGTTCCCTTTTTGTTAGTTCATCTGACATACCCGGCTTTCCCCTAGTTGATGACCCATTTCTTAGTTCCAACTTCGAGGACTGAAGAAAGAGCATAATTGTGTCCCCGGTATCTAGAAATACAACCTCTTTTATCAATATTAATCCACCCAAATTCTTTACCAATTCCATTGAATACGGGAGATGGGATAGATGTAACAATACCTTTATTTTCTGGTCAACTAGTTTTCGGTCCTCTGATAGTACTGGGGTTTTCAGTATTCTGACTTAACTAAAGAAAGATATAGAATTATAGGTGGAAAGACAAGTCAATCCATCCTTTTACTTTAACTACGATCCTGCTTCATTCATTATCGGTTATACTATCCCTTCTCAATCATATTCCCTTAGAAGCACTATCCTTAAAGGTTGAACTCTGAACCAGAAAGAGCAGCTCTAATTTTAAAATACTTCTAGATATATGGTCAATGGATTAATAAATACTAATAAATTACATGGGTTCCCACTTCACTTCAAGTTTATCAAGGGTTTTGTAGAAGGGTGTTGTGCAGCTTCATTGTGAAGTAGAGTCGCTAGCCATAGTTGGATTTTTGAATTCTGGAGCTATACATCATGTGACTACATACATAGATCTTCTTTCAAAATTTTTTTAGCTTCACGTGATCCCTTATATTAACACCCTTCCTAGTAGTTGCAATGTAAAGGTCACTTCTATCAGCTCTCTCGCTTTCCTTTCATTTGCGTGCATCATGTGTTGTTCACCCGTAATCTTCAATGCGATATTATCTCAACTTCTCAACTAGATATCCAACTATATGATCTAATTTAATTAACCTCACTTTTATGTACTCTACAAGCGCCCTGAGAGTGGGAAAATTTCCCCTTTACTACAGACTTCTTATGTCGTCAACTCTGTTTAAGCTTGTTAATTCCAAATGATGCTCTTAGTTGTGATGCCTTACTATCTATTTTTATCTAGTAACTCTCCTTGTGAATCTAATTTTATGCCTTATGGCATCAAGGGTCGGGGTATGTTCCTTCTGCTAGGATAAAAATATATTGCTCGCACTCCTTG
Organism: Nicotiana knightiana; assembly: GCA_005239525.1. Lineage (NCBI taxonomy): Eukaryota > Viridiplantae > Streptophyta > Magnoliopsida > Solanales > Solanaceae > Nicotiana > Nicotiana knightiana. The sequence goes on from ML436279.1 coordinate 56,466, forward strand.
TGAGATTTTCTCCTAAACAATCATCCACCTGCTTTGCTTGTCCATGCGACTAGATAACTCAGGTTACATCTCTCCGATAAGTGCATCAAGACTTCTCACCCTTTTATAATTATTCATATGGTCACGTCGAGGCCTTATTCTACAGTAACTCGTAATGATTTGAAGTACTTTCTCGCCATTGTTGACAATTTTCTAGTGCTACGAGGGCTTGTCTCATGGGTTCCAAAAGTAATGATTTTTCCTTAAAGTTCAAGATTAAATTTCCATGATTTCAAATAAAAGCATGTCCCCTTTTCAAAACTCTTAAATGGGTCGAATTTGATAAGGTTATGTGGCTTTCTGCTCACTCGGCTCCTAGGAGTATTGACAATGTCATTGTCATGTATGGGAATTTTGCTACCTCTGGCATTCCACAGCCTTATGAAGGGTTAGATTGTTCGAATTATGATAATCTCATAAGTAGATGACTTCTTTTCCATCCTCATGCGCTTGTGGCATAAAGTCCTTGTGTCGCTTATTGTTAGGAGTGAAATCAAATTCCACGTACTTCATTTGCGACCTTAATCACACCCATGTTTCAAGAGTCTTACCGTTTGAGCTCAACTACTTACCTTACACTCAGGGACACAACCGGCGTATCTCACTTGATCACTTCTTTGGAATCTCAAGTTCACGTACATGGTATCCACCTCATCTAAGAATACTAGTCACCACTATGCTTCATTTATCTGAAATTGATGCAGTCACCTGGATTAAACCATCTCAGCCTCATTAATAGAAATCCTCGTGTATCTTAGCATATAACCTCATGAAACACTCCGTTCAGCACGTTAAGGGTTCCTGAGTAATTCCAGCCCAATATAGAACTCCGTTGCTCTTTATAGTATTAGATATATTTGGTATTGAATGTTCAAACGTGTCAAAGTCACCTGGTGATCACACATATTCGGTGGGTAATTTTAAGGTCAATTTATTATAGCACATCTTACAGTAAACATGAAGGTCACCACGGGTTAAGTTTGGGTGCTCGCATGGAGATTTAGAATTCAGGAGGGTGAATCGATTATTCTCAAAATTTTCCCCGGTAGAGGTTATCTGAATTGATAATGAAGGGTACATAAGCGCATTTCTCATTAGGTTGCACTAGGGGTATGATGTTTCTCATGTATTTGTGTTTTCATATATCTATGTCTAAGAAGGTAGTTGGAAGATCCTTTGTGTATCATTTTGGTGTAGATTATTGAAGGTGAAGTTAATGGGTAGTTAGACTATGTGAGGCATCTAGATATCATCCTTGTTAGGTAAGTTTAGGGGTTGGGATTGTTTCCGCGAATGTGTTATGGCAAAACTTGTAAGTCGAGGAGGCCACCTTGAAGGCCGAAAGTGTCGTGAAAGGAAAATACTTTTGCTTGATTATATATATCAATTAGTTTTGACTTGAAAGGTACCTTATTGGTGTTATGATCTAAAAATGTGCAGTCCATGTTCAGGTGTCATTATTATAATGTAGTTCTTGTGATGCTGAGAATTAGTGTTATGGGTAAATACATTGTGGTGCTTTGTCGAGTTATTGATGAGATTTTAGGATGGTTTTTGGTGATTCTCTGGCAGGTGGATAGGCCTAATTACAAAGGAGATGCTGCCGATATTTCTGAAAATTTTGGTTTCGAAAGTTGTCATCTCTAATTACCCTACTATTGTGACTTCTCAAACTTTGTTCCATAAATGTATATGTTGTTGTGATTAGTTGGATCATGTGAACTCCTTGAAATAGCTGAATCATGTGCAACTCATTCTAATAGTTGAATTATGTGCAAATTTGTGGAGTTAACTGAACTATGTGTGGCTTGTGGAAGTAATTGAATTATATGCAACTTGTTGAAATGACCGGATTATGCGCAAGTTGATAGAGTAACTGAAAATGTGTGGAGTTGGTTAAATTGTGTTTCAGGGGCTCTCTGGCATGTAGGTAGTCCTAATTACAAAGGAAACTGGCGAAATTTTCAGGAAATATCGGAGTTAGTAAAAATTTAGGGGTTGGCATGTTTTGTGTTCTCTTAACTGAGTGATTCCCCGATCCTCATTCGAGGATGAATGATTCTAAGTGGGGGAGGATGTAAAGACCCGTAAAAATTTCAAGTCTAAAAATAATGCCCGAATGGGTCTCCATGTGGTTATAACTGTAGAAAATTCTTAAAACGGACCCATGTGGAGTAAAAAGTACCGTGGGACTTAAAAGAAATAATTTTTCAAATTTGCGCAGGCCTGCGGTCCACTATGCGATCGCAGATCAGGTATGCGGACTGCATAGTGGTCGCATACTTTGAAAGTTTGCTGTCCATTTTGAGGACAACTATGCGGCCTAGAATGTGATCGCATTTCACGAATGTGGGCTGCATAGTTGTCGCATTCTTGCATCTTGATTTTTGCGGAGGGAGTTATGCGACACACTATGTGATCGCACAACAGGTATGCGGACCTCATAGTGGTCGCATACCTGGGCAATCTACTTTTCTTTTTGGCCCATTTGAGGGCCATTTATGCGACAGGAATGCGGACCGCATAACATCAATGCGATCGCATTCCTGACTGCATTTCTGCTTCGGGACTGTTAAATTTCTAATTTTATACCCGACCCCCAGTTCATTAAAACACTTACCCCCTTCCATTTTAAAGATTTTTTGAACAAAATAGAGAAAGGGAAGAGAGAGTTCTAGAGAGAGAAAGTCCCAACTTCATCAAAGAGATCCTCCTTCATCACTAAGGCTTGGAACTAATCAAGTAGGACACTATTTTCTTCACCATAAGAGGTAAGCTTCTACCCCATCAATCTTAATTTCCAGATTTTGTTAAAATTAAACATGGTTAGGTGAGTTCATGAAGATGAGGGTAGGGGATATTGCATGCATGTAACCAACTAGTCATAATCTAGTAAAGGGAAACGGGTTGGGTAATTATTCACAAAAAGGGGGTTAGTAATCTAGGGGGGTTCACATAGCGTTCGATAAAATGCCTAAATGAGTTCGAGTTATGTTTATGGTTCCTAATTCTAAGTGAAATATGTCACATTGTGGAATAGATTGACGGTGCTAGACGGTCCGGTGAATTGTGGTAGAAATTAAGGAAAAATCCCAAATCAAGGTATGTATGGCTTACTTTAATCCTTGTGGAGTCATCTTGTTGGTGTCCGAGCACTCGGTATGAAATTCTTGTTTGAGCATATGTGAATTGATTGCCTTGTTGTGTCGAGGTGTAAGACTTTGTTGTTTGAATTCCTTAGTCGATTATCATGTTATATGAGCTTGCGAAAAGGTGATTCTTTGTGCTTATTCTATCAAGTGCAAAGCTCGTTAAATGTTGAATACATCGGCATGAGAGGTTGTGCTGCAAAACGAAAGAAATGATAATGAAATAAAGTATTACATGTATCTAAGTGCTAAATGTTGTGTAGTAAATAATGGAAAGGAAACGGGGATAAACTAATTGAGCTATGTGTTGATGGCATACCGTATATGACTCACTGTTTGATAAGGATTTCTGTGGTCTTGATTTCATATGGTTACCTAGTTGTTACGAATGAATATCCTTGATGATGAGAATCTTTGTGATTGAATTGTTGGTTGATGTTGCTATTAATTACATTATTGAACGTATCAAAGTGCTAAAGGTTGTGTAGCAAAGGATGAAAGTAAATATGGGCTGATTTTATTGAGTTAAATGATTGTGGCAACACCATATATGAATTACTGACTGGTAAGGATCATTGTTCCTTGATTTCACATAATTACTGGTTGATATGAACTTATGTTCTTCATGATGAAGATCCTTGTGATATAATTGTTGGCGGTTGTTGCTGTGAAATCTGATTGTAAGGTGGGATCGGGTTGTACGCCGCAACAGAATTGTAAGGTGGGATCGGGTTGCACGCCGCAATACGAAGTAATATGGGTGGAAAGGTAATAAGGGTGAACTGTGATTGTACGGTAGGATCGGGTTGCGCTCTGCAAAATAAAGTAATAAGGGTGGAGAGGTAATAAGGGTGAGATGAGAATGTACGGTGGGATCGGGTTGCGCGCCGCAACATATGAGAAGTTGAAACAAGTAAGAAATCTTCATTTATGATTTTTGTATACCTGTGTGGTACTTGTGTGGTTACCTTGACTATTTTCTAATTGTGTACTGTTTGACTCTACTTAGAATAAACTTTGTTTATACATACTAGTACTATTCAATGGTACTAACGTCCCTTTTGCCGGGGGCGCTACATCTTCTATAAGGATGTAGGTGGTTCTATAGCAGGTAGCTCGGTTCGCCATTAGTGGTGCCTCTTCTTCATCTCTCTAGCAATTTTGGTGAGCCCCATTTCCTCTCGGGGCCATGTGTAGTCTATACCATCTCTTTTGTATATTTTATGTCTTTTAAGGTATAGTCGGGGCCTTGTTGCCGGCAAGTATTGTGTAAACTTCTAGTACTCTTAGAGGCTCCGTAGACACTATGTGGGTTGTATGTATTTTGGGTAGTAGTTGTAATTATTCGTAATCTTGGTTCCATGTCGGAAATGTTGTGCTTAGTTTGTACATTTTGGGATTTTCAAATGTTGAAGCTTTAAACGGGGAAAAATGGAAATTTGGTTGTAAATTCATTATAAATTAGTATATTGTGCACGGGGTAACGCGTTTGGTAGGAAAGGCAATCCAGGTCCGCTTGACCAGAATCATTCGGTTAGGTGCCGGTCTCGTCCCTCGGTTTAGGGCGTGACAATATTGCCTTGTGGAGGGCTTATGAGTTCGAAGTTACCTGCCCCGAGGTCTTACAGCTAAAATATTATAACCTGATGAGCTAACTATCCGGGGAAGTCCCCGAGTCGGAATTAAACGTTGCCTCGAGGAGGGCTTATGCTTTTTATATTTCCTTGTGGAGGGCTTGTGAGTTCGAAGTTACCTGCCTTGAGGTCTTACGACTTCGAATTTGATAAACTGATGAGCCGACTGTCGGGGGCAGTCCCCGAGTCGGAATTAAACATTGCCTCGATTAGGGCTTATGCTGTTGATATTGCCTTATGGAGGGCTTGTGAGTTCGAGGTTACCTGCCCTGAGGTCTTACGACTTCGAATTTTTGGCGACTCAATGAAGTGACTGTTGAGGACTGCTCCTGTGTGCTTGCTGAATATTTTGGCCCTAGGGCCGTTTCTTTTAAAAATGGCATTTGATGTGCAAAATGTTTTGACATAAGGTACTTCTATGATTACTTGGTACAAGTATACAAGTTTTTTCCATCGAGGGTTCGATTATTCTATGCGGACACGGTTCATTCGACCCTTTGGTCTGATACATCATTTTCCTGTCCAGACCCTCTTTGGTATATTTTAGTGATTTCCTGGGTGGATGCCCCTCAGTATTCAAGGTTGATCAAAGATAAGCCTTGAATACTTGGTGAGTTCTCCTTAGGTAGCATATGGATGTTGCCTCGCTAAAAACCTTGCTGGTAAAACCCGTTTTGGGATAAAATCCATCGTGAGGGTAAAAGACCGCTGTGCATGCTTTAAAACCTAAGGCCTTTGATCTGGGGGGATGTTTTGATTCCCTTTAATCGCATTCCTGTGCATTTGGTTAGTGTAACAGTGTGAAGGAAAGATGGGGAGGATTGTACCTTAGTGATAATAGCGCTTGAGCATTGATATGTTCCAATGGTTTGGCAGTTGCTCATCTTCCATGGTGCCTAGTTGTAGGATCCTTTGCCGATTACTCCGAGGACGCGGTACGGTCCTTCCCAGCTCGGGCCTAGCTTTCCTTTGTTAGGGTTTCGAGTGATTTGAGTGACTTTCCTTAGGACTAAGTCCCCCGTTTCGAAATATCGGAGGTTTGCTCTTCGGTTGTAGTATCTTTCGATTCTTTGTTTTTGGGCGCCATCCAGACCAGTGAAGTTTCTCGCTTCTCGTCTAATAAGTCGAGGATGGCCTCATTGTTTGAGTTTTCGGTGGCATGTTAGAATATGGAACTTGGCTCCCTGACCTCGATCGGTATCAAAGCCTCAGGCCCATATACCAACGAGAACGGCGTCTCTCCTGTGCTTGATTTAGAGGTTGTCTGGTATGCCCATAGTACTTCGGGCAGCGTTTCTCTCCATTTTCCCATCGCATTTTCTAACTTCTTTTTCAGGTTCCGAATGATGGTCTTGTTTATGGATTCGGCTTGACCGTTCGCACATGGGTGGTAGGGCGTCGATAGTATTCTTTTGATTTTATAATCCTCGAGAAACTTTGTTATTTTGCTTCCCATGAACTGCTTCCCGTTATCACACGTTATCTTGGAGGGGATCCCAAATCAGCACATGATGTGATCTCATATGAAGTTGATGACTTCTTTTTCTCTTATCTTTTCATAGGCCTATGCTTCCACCCATTTTGAGAAGTAGTCAGTCATAAACAGAATAAATCTAGCTTTACCTGGTGTCGTTGGTAGGGGGCCGACTATGTCCATTCCCCATTTCATGAATGGCCATGGTGATAAGACTGTATGTAGCCATTCACCAGGTTGGTGGATCATTAGCGCGAATCTCTGACACTTGTCGCATTTTTGGATGAATTCTTTGATTACCATTTCCATGTTTTCCCAATAGTAACCTGCTCTGATCACTTTTTGAACTAAAGAATCGGCACCGGAGTGATTTCCGCAGGTGCCCTCGTGGATTTCTCGGAGCACGTAATACGTGTCTCCCGGTCCCAAGCATATTTCCATGGGCCCATCGAAGGTTCTTCTGTATAGAGCTCCACTCTCGTCGAGTGACAATGGGGTTGCTCTGGTCCGAAGGGCCCTTGATTCTTTTGGGTCCGTGGGTAGCTTCCCACTTGCCAAATAATCAATATACTTGTTTCTCCAATCGCATGTCAGGATGGTGGAGTTGATTTCAGCATGGCCTTCTTTGATCACCGACTTGGATAGCTGAACAACAGCCTCGGGGAGTATGTCATCTTCCTCAACGGATGATCCAAGGTTTGTGAGTGCATCGGCCTCGATGTTTTGCTCCCGAGGTATGTGGACCAGAGTCCATTCTTTGAAACGATGCAAAGCAATTTGAAGTTTGTCTAGGTACCATTGCATCCTCTCCTCTTGAACCTCGAAGCTCTTGTTTGCTTGATTTACTACCAGAAGGGAATCACATTTTGCTTCGACGAATTCCACTCCTAGGCCTTTGGCCATTTCGAGACTTGCAATCATAGCCTCATACTCGGCTTCGTTGTTAGTCAACTTTACAATTTTTATAGATTGTCTAATCACGCCACCTGTAGGTGGCTTCAGAACTATGCCGAGCCTGGATCCACTTATATTTGAGGCACAGTCGGGGAATCAGGTCTACACCCCCAATGATGTGGCCGTTTTTAGCAGAAGTTCTTTTTCTACCTCGGGCACGAGGGTGGGCGTAAAATCGGCCACGAAGTCGGCCATAATTTGGGACTTGATAGCCGTTCGGGGCTGATATTCAATATCGTACCCCCCCGAGCTCGATGGCCCATTTGGCCTACCTGCGCAACAATTCGAGTTTATGCAATATATTCCAAAGAGGGTATGTCGTTAAAACACATATACGGTGACTTTGAAAATAAGGTTTCAATTTTTGATATGCACTTATTAATGCAAGAGCTATTTTTCTAAGTGTGGATACCTGGTTTCAGCATCTCCCAGGGTTCGACTTACATAGTAGACAGGGAATTGCATACCTTGCTCATCTCGAACCAGCACGCCACTTACCGCTACCTCGGATACTGCTAGGTACAAGTATAACATTTCACCCTCTTTTGGGGTGTGGAGCAAAATCGGGCTTGAGAGATACCCTTTTAATTCCTCCAAGGCGCGCTGGCAATCTGGAGTCCACTCAAAGTTATATTTCTTTTTTAGTAGGGAAAAAAAGTGATGGCTCCGATCTGATGACCTCGAATGAATCAGCCTAACGCCGCTATCTGCCCGGTCAACCGCTGTACGGCCTTTACGTTGTCTACCACCGTGATTTCTTCGATGGCCTTGATTTTGTCGGGGTTGATTTTAATCCCCCTGCTTGATACCATGAAGCCTAAAAATTTGCTTGAACCTACGCCGAAGGCGCATTTCTCGGGGTTGAGCTTCAAGTTGTAACTTCTAAGGATGTCGAAAGTTTCCTGCAAATGAGTCAAATGGTCTTCTGCGCGCAGAGACTTAACCAGCATGTCATCAATGTAAACTTCCATGGATTTGCCTATTTGATGTTCTAACATCTTATTAACTAGGCATTGGTAAGTGGCCCTATGTTTTTTAGCCCGAAGGGCATCACATTGTAGCAATATGTGCCATACTTCGTGACGAACGAAGTCTTTTCCCTATCCTCGGTGTTCATTTGAATCTGATTATACCCGGAGTAGGAATCGAGAAAGGTGAGAATCTCACGGCCGGCCGTGGCATCAATCAATCGATCGATGTTGGGCAAGTGGGAACAAATCTTTAGGGCATGCTTTATTTAAATCCTTATAATATACGCACATTCTTAACTTGTTCCCTTTCTTGGGGACCACTACTATATTGGCCAACCACTTCTGAGGAGTTTTGTTACCTAGTCTTTGACAAATGCATGCTTTATTTCGGACTGAGGCCACCTTTTTTGCTTCACCGGCTTGAACCTGGGGTCGACGCTCAGGCGGTGTGTGGTTAATTTCGGGGAGATCCCTGTCATTTCCAAGTAGGACCAAGCGAAGCAATCAATGTTTCTAATAAGGAATTGAATGAGTTCTTTCCTGAGTTCGGGGGTTAGCCCAGTTCCCAGGTATACCTTTCGATATGGTAGATGTTTCATCAGAATGGCTTGTTCCAGCTCTTCGATCGTTGATCTTGTTGCGTCCGATTCTTCGAGGGCGACCAAGGTTTGAGGGTGAGGAAGTCTTCCTCGTCATTCCCGGGGGCCACTTTATATTCCGACCCCTCGGAGGTGGAACATATGGGCTCTGGCACCACGTCGTGCACTACGAACATTTCTTTTGCCGCGTGCTGCTCCCCACACATTGTTTTTATGACATCTGCGGTTGGGAATTTCAACATATGGTGGAGAGTCGATGGTATCGCCCTAATGTTGTGTATCCATGTCCTTCCCAGTAGGGCATTGTATCTCGTGTCCCCTCCAATGACATGAAACCTGGTACTTCGAACTGTATCGGACACATCGACTGGGAGGACGATTTCCCCCTTCGTCGTTTCGCTCTCCATGTTAAATCCTCTGAGGGCATTAGAATCGTGTACGATTTGGTCAAACAGCTTGAGCTTCTTCACTACCCTGAATCTGATTATATTGGCCGAGCTACCTGGATCCACGAGCACACGCTTAATTTGAACGTTATTCAAGAGGAAAGAGACTACCAGCACATCGCTATGTGGTTGGGACAATGCTTCGACATCCTCTTCCCTGAACACAATATTTCTTTTAAATATACAACTTTGAGTTCGCTCTTTCATGGCGGTGGGCACCTTGGCCCGCTTGAGCACGGGTTCTTGTGGTCCGCGTTCCTCAGGATCATTGTTTTCAGGTGCGTTCACTAAGTTAGTCATTTTCTGACCTTAAATTGAAGATTTCTTGGGCAAGAAAAATGTGAAGAATAACTTGTGTTTTTAGCGAACCAACACTAAAACGATTACTATTATTTTTTGCCCCACGGTGGGCGCCAAACTGTTTATTGTGAAAATGGTAGTTGTAATTATATTTGATTATGTGATTCTAAAAATATGTGATCTATTTTAATAATGGTTGTTTAGACAGTAGATGCTGAGTATGAAGCGAGAAAAATGAAATAAGTGCGAAAAGAACCAGATTGCGCAAACCAGGTATTTAAGAGGCCAGTCTCGATGATGGTCGGGTAGGCCTCGAGGTCGAGCTCAAGAAGCTTGATTAGGGGCTACCGGTAACGGTATAACAGTGTTGAATGCCTTAAGTTTTTCCTATTTATGATCAATAATAAGCAATGAATGAAGAATAACTCAAGAACCCAATAAATGAGAAGCAATTATTTAATGAGACAATTGTTGAGAATGTTTTTGTTAGAGAGTAGAGAATGTTCTTGTTCTTGTATTGAATATCATGTGTCTTACAAAGTGACAAGGGTCCCATTTGTATAAGAAGGGGAAATCCCAACATAGTACATGTGTAATTATTGCCAAGAAATACAGCTGGTACAACTATTTAATGTAAAGAGATATGGCTGGTACAAGCGTTTAATGCCACGGTACGGGCTAGTACTATTTTGTGCACTTTTTTCAGCTTTGAGCACGTGCCCCTTGGTAATTTCCCGCCTTTCTAGATTGGCCTACGATATGCACTATCTCGGGGTCGAAGGCCTTCGATATGCATTGCCTCGAGGCCGAGGACCTCCGATGTGGATTACATCGAGACCAAGGACCTTCGATATGGACTGCCTCGAGGTTGAGGACCTCTAATGTGTATTGATACCAAAGCTCGGGCCTTCGAGTCTTCTAAGCGTCGAAATGACCGTAAAATCAGGCTCCCCGATTTTAACCGTATACACAATCCATGACTAAAGTCGGCCAAAACTTGTGACTAGATCGCAGTCCTGGGTTTATACTCTATGTCAAATTCACTAATATCGTCTACCTAGATCTAGTTTATGAAGGATACTCCGCAGGGGAAAGTTTTTCACCACGGCTACGGGTGACATTGAAAATAAGGCCTAAGTTTTCGAGCAGCGACTACGAGAGATAAGACCAAATTTTTGAGGTGTGGGTAGCGAATTTTTTCTCCCGTTAAAAATTTACTAACATAATAGATAGGAGATTGCGTACGATCATCTTCACATACTAAAATGACACTTACCGCTACCTCTGAGACCGTTCAGTAGATCAGCAACCGTTTGCCTTCCTCCAATTTCAATAGTAACGAGGGCCTCGATAAATACCTTTTCAAATCTTTCAAATCCTTCTGGCATTCTGGAGTCCATTCGAAGTTGTTCTTATTTTTCAGAAGTGAAAAGAATGATGACACTTTTCTGAAGACCGGGAAATGAACCTACTTAAAGCGGTCAGTCTTCTTGTTGACCTCTGAACCACTTTCAGATCTGATAGCTTGTCGGGAATGTCCTCGATGGCTTTCATTTTATCAGGTTTGACTTCGACCCCCCTTTGTTACACCAAGAACCCCAAGAACTTACCGTAGCTGACTCCGAATGCACACTTTCGGGGTTAAGCTTCATGTTGTGCTTCCTTAGGATGTCAAAGGTTTCTTGGAGGTGTTTAAGATGATCACCTACTTTCGAAGACTTAACCAGCATATCATCTATGTAAACTTACATTATTTTTCCTATTTGTTTTTCAAACATTTTGTTCACAATCCTCTGATAAGTGGCTCTGGCGTTCTTAAGCCTGAAAGGCATCACATTATAGCAATATGTGCTAAAGTTTGTTATAAATGATGTTTTTTCGTGATCCTCCAGGTTCATTTTCATTTGGTTGTATGCAGAATAAGCATTGAGGAAACTCATCAAACTCGTGTCCGGCTGTCGCATAAATCATTTGATCAATGTTTGGAAATGGGAACAAGTCTTTCGGGAATGCCTTATTCGGATCCTTATAATCTATGACACATGTGAAATTTATTATTCTTTTTTGGAACTACTACCATATTAGATAGCCAGTCAGGTTACTTTACCTCCCGGATTGAACCGATATCAAGCAGTCGAATTACCTCTTCTTTCACAAACTTGTTTCTAACCTTGTTAATAGGGCATTTCTATTGCCTTACCAGAGGGATGTTGAGATCCAGGCTTAACTTGTGTATGACTACTTCTAGCGGGATGCCTTTTATATCCGCAAGCGACCATGTAAAACAATCAACATTAAATTTAAGAAATTCAATGAATCCTGACCTGACCTCGGGGTTTAGTCCTATGCCCAAGTGAAATTTCCTCCCCAAGAATTTCTCGAACAATGTAACTTGTTTGAGTTCTTCTGTTGTGGATTTGGTTGCATCTATTTTTTCTGGTACCTGGAAATACATTGGCACCTGATGGGATTCTGAAACTCTCCCCCTTAGTCGACTTTGTTTCGCTTGGGAGCAGGCGTTGGTCCCTGTAATTGCTATGCATTGTGTTCCTTCCCTTTTCTACTAGAAACCGTGATCGCTTTCATCTCCCTTGCCTACATTTTATCTCCTCTTATTTGTTTAATTCCCTCTGGAGTTGGGAATTTCAGAAGTTGATGGTGTGTTGACGGCACATCCTTCATCTCGTGTAGCTATGGTCTTCCAAGAATAATGTTGTAGCCCATATCACCGTCTACCACCTAAAAAGGATCATCTTCATTACCCCTTCGGCATTCGTGGGCAATAGAATCTCCCCTCGGGTTGTCACGCTTGCTAAGTTGAACCCGGTGAGGAGCTTGTGGCCGGAATGATGCTTCCGGTTAACTTGGCTTGTTCCAGCACTCTCCATTGGATAATATTGGCAGAACTTTCTAGGTCCACCAAAACACATTCTATTTTTAAATCTAAAACATTAAGAGAAATTACCACAGCATCATAGTGCGGTAGTAGGAGTCCATCAATGTCATCATCCGTAAAGGTGATATTGTCCTCAGCAACTTCCCGATGTCTTTTGTTGTGGGTTACCGATACCTTTGTCTTCTTTGTGGCTGAGAATTTTTCACCATTGATATCAATCCCTCCGAAAATCATGTTGATCGTTGGACAAGAAGGATCTTCTCCCGTGTTTGAGGGTTCCATATTATCTCAGTTGTGACCATAGTTATTTTTAGCCCGGTCTCTTAAGAATTCTCTGAGATGGCTGTTTTTCAGCAATGTCGCCACCTCCTCGTGCAGATACCGACAGCCCCCAGCCCGGTGGTCATTAATCCCATGATACTCGCACCACAATTTAGGGTCCCTCTAAGTGGGATCGAATCTTATCGGCCTCGGGAATCGTGCTTCCTTAATGTTCCTCATTTCCATACCAATTCCATCATGCTAACGTTGAAATTGTACTCGGATAATCTGGGGTAGATGGAGTCCTGGGAGCCTGAAGTCTATTTATCTTGCAATGATTTATTGTTCAGGCCACAGTCGCCTCTTCTATCGTAGTGAACCTGTCTACGGACTGGAAACCTCTGCCCCATCCTTCGACTCTGTCATAGGGAATAAACCGACCTTTAGTAGATCGTCGATCTGCGTCGAAGTCATCCTTCAACTTTTCCTTATTCTTCTCTCGGTCCCAACCCTTGGTTGATGCCAGGAAACTGAGCTCATCCTCTATTTTTATCTTTGATTTGTAGCGGTTGTGGACATCTGCCCATGTTGTTACTTGGAAATCGAGTAGACTTTCTTTCAGATTCTAAGAAGCGTTAGAACTCCTCAAATTCAGCCCTTTAGTGAATGCCTCAGCTACCCATTCATCTGGCACAGCCGATAGCAACATCATTTCCTTCTGAAATCTGTTCATGAACTCTTGCAACAGTTCGGACTTTCCTTGTGCAATTTTGAATATGTCGGCCTTTCGGGCATGTGCCTTCCTGGCCCCGGCATGGGCCTTGATAAAAGAATCTGCTATCATCTCTAAGGAGTCTATTGAGTTCTTGGGTAAAAGTGAATACCAAGTCAGAGCCCCCTTCATGAGGGTCTCCTCAAACTTCTTCAGCAGTACTGACTCAATCTCGTATGGAGCTAAGTCATTTCCTTTCAACGTCGTTGTGCAGGTGGTGATGTGGTCCTGAGGATCTGAGGTCATATCATATTTTGGCACGTCTGACATTTTGAACTCCTTGGGGATTAACTCCGGTGATGCGCTTGGTTTGAACGGCAACTGGGTGTCCGGTGTTTCAACACTGGCGGTGCGCCTGGTATCTTATCTATCCGGGCATTTATTTCCCTTATAAACTACATGAGTAGTTTTAGAGGGATCACTCTTTTTATTGTTACTAGGTCCGCTGTCTCCTCCCCCCTCCCCCCCAGCCCTGTCGAAGTCGACCTCATCCCCCGAGGTGTTGGTATCAACCCTTTGTGTTGTTTGGTTGGTGGGAGCACCGGGAAGAACTGGACATCTTCCATTCTTGTTGTTGGAAGCACCCGATAATGCTTGCCTCAACTCCATCATGACCTAATCTTGTCGCGAGAGATGTCACATTATAGCTTTTTGTTGTTCTCTCAGGATTCTCATTGTTTCTATAATGTGCTCGTCTTCAGCATCATTAGGAGTTTCCTCCCAAACATGTCGTGGATATTGCCTGCCATGGATCGGCGTGGCCTCATCCCCTCGTTGCGAGTATCGCTGATCGAATTTTCGTGTTGAGGCTGATTTCCTTGGGCCTCAACATTGTGCATAATGTTGAATATCTGCCATTTTTTATGGTTTTTTGGTAAGAAACAAAGAATTAAATTGGTTAATAATAGACGCAAGGATTAACTCAATTACGCAACTATCTAAGCCCCACGGTGGGCACCAAATTGTTTACCCGGTACAGTTGAATTTATAACGTGATTTATAGACAAGCGAATCAATTTGATCAAAAAATGATAAATAAGTTAAATAAAATGCAAGACTTAGAGTTGAAATCAAGATAAAATAGCAGATAACTTGATTTCGGGAGTAAAGCTTCCGAAGGCAGTAATACAAGTATTAGTATACAAGAAATAAAGTATTATTGAGCTACTAAATAGTATATAGCATAAGTTTGTCAAAAAATTCCTCCTTTAAAATGGCTGTTGAAGTAACTATTTATAGTTGCACCTAGGGAACAAGGTCCTAGGATCAAGCTCATATTAAATGACAATAATGGGGGCTATTAAAGAATGTGTAACGGCATGCTATGAGCTCCAAAATTTTCTACAATGGACTGTACATTTAATATTGCAGAATATTCGTCATTGAATGTCACTAGGTGGAAGGCATTTGTCTTTATTAGCAATTGTGATGACCCGATAGGTCATCTTATAATTTAAACCTAATTTTGTGAATCGAAACCTTTAGAAGTCATGTTTTAGCCTTTCTCAATTTGCGTGTACAATTCAAGCATCTTTTCGGAAAGCTTTTATGTTAAAAACTGGTAAAAATAAGAAACTTTTCCTAAAACTTCATTTGGGTTGACTTCAGTCAATATTTTTAGGTAAACAGACCCAGATTTGTGTTTTGACGGTCCCGATGGGTCCGTATTGTGATTTGGGACTTGGACGTATGCCCGAAATCGAAATAGGAAGTCCCTAGACCGAGATATCGGACTATGTTGAAATTTAAAAGTTGAAAGCTTACTGAAATTGAAGTGTTTGACCAAAGTTTGAATTTTTAGATAACGGGTCCCTATTATGGTTCCAGAACGCGGTATAAGTCCAATACAATAATTATGACTTGTCTATGAAATTTGGTGCAAAACGAAATTGATTTGACGTTATTCGGACGTCCGGTTGGGAAAATAAGAATTTCAAAGTGTTCTTGAAAATTTCATGTGATTTGGGGTTAAATTTTAATTCTAGGTGTTATTTTAGCGATTTGATCGTAGAAGAAAGTTCGTATGATGTTTTTAGACTTGTGTGCACTTTTGATTTAGAGCCCCGAGGGCTCGGGTAAGTTTCGGATAGGCTAAAGAGTGAATTGGAATTGGAAATTTTGCTGGTGTCTGCATTTTCTAGGAACTGGTCTCTGATCTCGCAATTGCGAGATCAGTGTTTGCAATTGTGAACATCCCCTTTGTCTATCAGATTCACAATTGTGAAGGATTTATTCGCATTTGTGAAATATGTCTAGGTCAGCCTAGCTTCGCATTTGCGACATTATGGTCGCATTTGGGGAAGGCCAGTAATCGCATTTGTGACGGGAACTGGGGAAGGGGATTCTTCGAATTTGCGAAGAAATGGTCACATTTGCGATCCTACTATTTCCGCATTTGCGAACATTTTTCGCATTTGCGAAGGCTGAAGAAATGAGAAAGGGTTCGCATTTGCGATGCCTCCTTCACATTTGCGACATCTTGCAGCTAATGAAAAGAGACTTAGGAGGGATTTTTCTCCCATTCTTCAAATTTTCAAACCCAAGAACCCCTAGAGGCGATTTCTCCAAGACCAATTCTTCCTCAAAACTTTGGTAAGTGATCCTAACCCACTTTCTTTCAATTTCCCATCACATTTAATGAATTTCCAACCTAAAATCTAGGATTACCATGGTAGAAATTGGGGGTTTGGATAGAATTAGGATTTATGGAAAAATGGGATTTAGACCTCAATTTGAGGTCGGATTTGAAAACTAATTACATAATCGGGTTTGGGGGTGAATGGGTTTTGGTCCGAACCTCGAGTTTTGACCAACCGGGTCCGGGGTCGATTTTTGACTTTTTGGGGAAAAGCTTGGGAAATCTAAATTCATGTATTGTAATTGATTCCTTCAGCAATATTTGATGTTATTAAGTAAATTGTGGCTAGATACGAGTGGTTTGGAGGTGGATTCTAGAGGAAAAGCGGTAATTGAGCATTGAGAGGCTTGTGGAGCGAGGTAAGTGTTGTGCCTAACTTTGACTTGAGGGTTTAGGAACCCTAGCCTTGATTGCTATATGAAAATCATGTGAGCGTCGTATATGTGAGGTGACGAGTACTAAGTGCCACCAATTTATCTGTCTTTCCTATTTCTTTCTCGTTCCTATTATATTGTCTACTTCCATGCCTTAATTGTTACATGTTTTACTTGTATTTCCATGCCTAATTGCTACTTGTTAGACATTGTTTCTCCTTGTTGAAGGTATTTGTTGTCTTGTAGCTTCATTATCTCTTTTTATACGCCTAAGGTGTTTCATTGGTGCTTTTAATGATATATTTTGGATTGGTCTTGCTGTGTAGTATTACTTGTGTAATTTCACGACCCAAATTTCCTAAAGTCGTGATGGCGCAGGACATCATCGTCGGCAAGCCAAATTAATTGAAACAATTTCTAGTTTTTAACATTTGTGAAAAGCATTTCCTTTCACTTTATTACATATTAACGAAATAAAATTCTATGAAGTAAAACAATGGTTTAAATATTACCCTTTAACAAATATAACCCAACACATCCCAGAACCCGGTGTCACAAGTACATGAGCAATTCCTAAGAATTTATACAATCATCACAAAGCCTATCCAAAATACAAATTGGATAAGGAAATTTAAAATACAAATAAATACAGTACGAGGCAGACTCTGTCAGCTGCGGATCGCCTCCAGATGATGCAGCTCGCCTAAGTCTCTGAATCCTCCACATTGCTATAAAAGTACCTGTGCAATAAAATGCACAGCAAGTGTAGCATGAGTACAAAAAAAACGTGTACTCAGTAAGTCGCCCGCCTAACCTCACAGAGGTAGTGACGAGATGTCAAATTAGATACTCACTAAGGGACAGCAAATTAATTAACAGTATAAGATGAACATGATAGGCATGTGAAGGTAGTAAAACAACATATATATATATATAAGGCACTGAAATCCAAGTAAATGCTGGAAATAAACAACCAGTTACAACTTTCTCATTATTTTTCAAAATATCTTAAATAAACAATTTCCTCTTTGTTTTTCCCCAAATATCATAAATCTACAATTTTTTCTTTATTTTCCCCCAAATATCTTATCACTTCAAAATCATGAAAAAAAACATTTAACAATTTAGCATGCACATTCGGAATAAGGACAACCGGCCTGAGCCGTCATAATAATCAACTCTGTGCACTGCCGAGGATCGGCCTATACCAAAAGTGCACCTCTCAATAAAATACTCATGTCTATGCACTGCCGAGGATCGAATGGCCCGTACCAAAAGTGCATCTCTCAATATAATAATCCTCTCTATGCACTGCGAGGATCGAACGGCCCGTCCCATAAGTGCACCTCTCAATATAACAATCATGTCTATGCACTCCCGAGGATCGAACGGCCCGTACCAAAAGTGCATTTTAAATCCGCCGTGGCATAGGGCCCTCTCCCATGAGAGTAGGGGAAATAACACTCCGCTCGCGGAATATAAATTGTGAAGCGGTCACATGTAGACATACACAATCAACAATCCACCTCGAATACGTTGGGAACACAAATACTCAAGTAAATGACCGATTTCTCTTTTAAAAACCCCAAATAGTATTTAAATCCCTTTTTCGAAATTCACTTGCCGAGTTTATATAACATTTAATAACACAACCTTATTCGGAAGTACAATTGCCCGCGAAGGAAATAAATTCTCTTTTTAGATGATTTAGAAAATAAACTCTAATTTTCCTTAGTCATTAAATTACAATTTCGATTATATTAGCATTATAATATCACATACAAGATTACAGGTATAACATGTAAGACATGCTAGTGGGTCCTAGGCTACCCGGACATGGCATAATAGTAGCTACGCACGGACTCCCGTCACCTCGTGCATACGTAGCCCCCGCAGATAGTAACACATACTTAATTAGTTCACCTAGGGGGACAATTCCACCTCACAAAGTTAGAAAGGAGACTTACCTCACTCCGAAATTCCAATACCAACTTCCAAGCCCTTCCGACAACTCCAACGGATGCACAACGCTCCGAAACTACCACATAACGGCAAAGCAATGAAAATTCATCCTAATACTCACAACAAAATCAAATTATATACTTTCCCAACCCCGCTCAGAGAAATGACAAAAATTCCCTCGGGCCCACGTGCCTGGAAATCTGAAATTCTCGAAGATACATTCTACCCATAGCTCTACTAGTTCAATCATACAATTTACTCTACATTCCATGCTCAAATTCATGGCTAATAATCCAAATTACCATTTTCTAGGTTTCTTCAATAATTTCCCAAATTCCTACCAATTTCCATGCCTAATTCATGCATATAATCTTGTATATTACTTTAAAACGGGAGGAATTTACTTACCTTGACAATGCATGCAGGAATCCTCTCTTTGAAGCCTCCCAAAATCGCCTAAGCCCAAGAAGAAATGAAGTCAAATGAACCAAAATCCTTGTTTTAAAACATTCTACCTAGGCCGATTTCCGCACCTGCGGCCACCTTATTGCACCTGCGCTTCCGCAGGTGCGCCCAAATCTCGCGCACCTGCGTTCTCCTTGGCTCCTAGCCGCACCTGTGGACAAATCCACGCAGGTGCGGATCACACCAGATGACAACAATTCCAGCCTTCTTCAACTTCAAATATTGATCTGCTAACCACCCGTAATCCACCTGAGGCCCCCGGGACCCCGTCTAATTATACCAACCTACTCCAAAACATAATGAGGACTTGCTTGAGGCCTCAAATCACATCAAACAACACCGAAACCACGCATCGCACCCAAATCCGAACTTTATGAACTTAGAAATTTCCAACTTCTACATCCGATGCTGAAACCTATCAAATAATGTCTGATTGGCCCCAAATTTTGCACACAAGTAATATCTGACATTACGGACCTACTCCAACTTCTGGAATCGCATTCTGACCTCGATATCAAAATTTCCACTTCCGGTCGGATTTCTCCAAAAACCTTCAAATTCCTATATTTAGCCAAATGACTTCAAAATGACCTCCGGACATCCAAATTCACTTCCGGTCGCGCTCCCAATTCCAGAATCACCATACGAAGCTTTTCCCAGACTCAAAATCCTAAACAGACATCAACATCACTGAAATGCACTTCAGGCCAAACTAAAGAAATTTCTTCAAAAATGCTGACTTTCACAATATGCGTCGAAACGCTCCCGGGTTATCCAAAACCTGATCTAGACATACACCCAAGTCCGAAATCATCATACGAACCTGTTGGAACCTTCAAATCCTGATTCGGAGGTCGTTTACTCAAAATTCAATTCTTAGTTGATTTTTCCAACTTAAGGCTTCTGAAATGAGAATTTTGTTTCCAAACCAACTCTAAACTTCCCGAAATTCAATTTCGACCACACCTACAAGTCATAATACCTGAAACGGAGCTGCTCACGACTTCAAACCGCTGAACGGCATGCTAGAGCTCAAAACGACCGGTCGGGTCGTTACATTCTCCCCCACTTAAACAGACATTCGTCCTCGAACGTGTTAAGAACTGCTCTGGAGTTATCTTAAATCACTGTTTAACACCTCGAGCACCTGCCCGTGCTACTACAACCCAGTTGAGTACATTAGCTTGATCAAATCTGAAAATTCTTCTCTTATCCATATAATAAGCTCAGAACCTAGTTCCAACACTTGAAATTTTCTCTGCCAGGCCTAGTTCCAATATATAACCATTGTATCGACTACCACACAACATACCAGAACATGACTGCATACCTTTGGTGAATTAGCACCTTTGCACCGCAAGATTCATCATCTAACCACAATGACGTTCCCTGAACCTTAATATCCAAAATTCCACGAATCTGATGCTCCCAATGCACCTCATGATATATATACATACATCCTGCTATAATGCTGACGATACCACCACAACGGAGGAAATGTGCAGGAATTCATACCCAACTGCAAAGCTAACAAATCATTGAATACCTCATCTTGACTAGAATCATCACCTCATTATGAACCTGAATAATGGTATATACACTTCACATAACCTTATCGCACTGATTCCTGATCCGATAATCCCGCCTCACCCAGTATGAACTGCTCAGACAACAAATCACCCCCAACATGACCAACAGCCTCACATGATACCACATTGCCAATAGGCCATAACTCGAACATGATAAATAAGAAATGACTCAGGAAGGGACTATTCAACTCACGCAACTACTATGAACTTTTCTCAGAAATTAGGGAATAAAACACAAGAAAAATAAATATATATTAACCCTTATCATCATCACACTGTTACGGCGTGCAACCCGATCCAAATAACATACCCGTGGCGGCGTGCCACCTGATCCCATCATAAAACTCACATAAGGAAATGTACACGGAGCTGAATCGCTCACTATTACACAAATTACTGAATATCGATCATAAGCACGCTAAGTGCATAATGCCATCCTGAGGAGACTGATAAAGCCGTATGCTTACAAAACTCAAGCACAACTGAGGTGCGATATATATATACACTCTGGATCTCAAGAGCTATCCTGCTCACATAACATCCCCACTACGCGGGACCTCAACACATAGGAAATTATCAAGTCGTTTCACAACTCACACGACACAAGATCACCTGAATTTGACGAAGACGGAGCAACATCTGCTGTTCTAATACCTTTCCATGAAAAATGCTTTTACTGAAATACACATACCTGGCTCATATGGAGCCCATAATCGTATTTAAAGCCATCCAAAAACATTGAGCCTACCTTGCTCGCACCAAACTAGGCTAATAACTTTACCTGGGTCCACATTAACCCACTTTCTCTCATAATATGCAAGAACAACCATCATAGTCGGGACAAACACCCCACAATCCACAACCAAATGAAATGAACGCCTTTCAGGCATAACTTCTCAGATACACAACATTGCACTTCTTTACACTCAGTCCAAACCTTCAATCCATCAAGTGACTACATGTCACACTTTATACAATCTTTTCGCGGTCACGCTTGCACGAACTTCCACACAAGGTAGCAAGTCTGCACATCCACCACTGGCCATACTACGCTGTAAGACAAATCAAGAACCCATAACCAGGGTACAAAGCCTCTTTCACCGAATATATATATACACTCTGGATCTCAGGAGCTGCTCACGACTTCAAACCGCTGAACGGCGCGCTAGAGCTCAAAATAATCGGTCTGGTCGTTACATGTAAGGTTTTATAAAGTATAAGTTTCCCATTTACTTTGTTTTGAAGTTTAAGAATTGTAAGGGGTTTTGTGTTGAATTTTTGAAATTCCTGTACTTACTGAGTAATTGATACCGATATGGTGGGATCGGGTTACGCGCCGCTGTCGTGCCCCTTTTTCTCGCAAAATCACGTTTCGACATGTGACAACTCTTTTAAATGAGGTGTTAAAAGATAGAGTCGCCACCTAATGGTTTTAAGGTGTGCTAGCGCACTTATACCCATATGACTCAGGTTTAGTTACGTCACCAAAGATCAGATAAGGGTGTCGATACCCATTTTCCTCAAACTATTTTAAAATTTGCATATATACTTTCAAAATCACTCTTTATAATAACTGGTATTTTTTCGTAATTTTTCATATTCTTATTAAATTATTTTCCAATTTATTCAGTATTTTTTATATTCAATAATTATTCGTAAATTGTATTATAAATAATTTCAAAATATTTTGCCAGCTTAATATATCATTTTTTGATCTTATTAGTATTTAATTATTTCACAAATTAGCCAATTTGGCATTATTTGACCATAACTACAATAAATTTGCAATTATAGTGTAGTTATACATTTTATACTATTTTAATTCAATAATTAGTCATTTTATATTTTAAACACTAGTTAATTACCTAAATTTCATCTAATTAGCATTAATTTAATTTTATGTAATTATTAGCTATTTTTTATTAATTATTTATCTATTTAATCGGGTATTTAACAATTAGCCCTTTCCTATTTAAATTATAGCCTAATTTAATTTAACCCCAACCCAATTGAAACCAGCCAGATTACATAACCCAATACCCAAGCCCAAACCTAAATCTACCCGACCTAACGTCTGAGTGAATCCTGGCCGTTGATCAATCTTGATCAACGGCTCAAAAACACCCCTTCCTTAATTAACCTAGACTAACC
>ML436279.1:79709-112188 GCA_005239525.1 Nicotiana knightiana
CCCCCCCCCCATCTCCCCCCTACCCCTCTCATTTCTCACAGGTCTAACATCTCTCTACTCTCTCTCTCTCTCTATCTCTCTAAGTCTCTTCTAGAGACTTCCTGTCCCTATGGCTCCAATGAACCTTTTTGTCTTCTCCGGCCATCTCTTTGCCGGAGACCATGAAGCCCTCATCATCCTCCTGCCTCCTATGGTTCCTTCACACTGGTAATGCTATCCCTAAGGCCCTCAAAGGACGAGGGCCAGTCTTCTCACACCTATTGTTTGTTCCTGCTTGCTTCAGGCCTCCAGGGATCGATTATGAGTAAGATCTTTCCATCTTTGGCCCAAACCTATGGGTTCTTAGGCCGGTATCTTCATCTTTGGGTTCACCCTTTAAACTCTAATTTCTGAATCTTCTGATTCTTCTAGATCTGTAATAGATCTATGCATACTATGAGGTTTTCCTATGTTTTCTTTAAAGAATCTCCCATCTCTTGAACGATTTCCTCATTTTTCATACTAGGGTTTCAA
This sequence comes from Nicotiana knightiana, assembly GCA_005239525.1. Taxonomy (NCBI): domain Eukaryota; kingdom Viridiplantae; phylum Streptophyta; class Magnoliopsida; order Solanales; family Solanaceae; genus Nicotiana; species Nicotiana knightiana. Next base: position 80,223 of record ML436279.1, read on the forward strand.
AACCCTTTTTGCAAAAACAATTTCTTTGGATTTTCAACAATTACTTTATGATTTTTAGCATGTTTAAACGTCACTTGAATCTTTTCTTTTGTTTGAGCCATTTGAGTTAAGAAACCGTAATACTTCTGGGTTCGATTTGAAGGTTTGAATCTGTTTGCAATGTTGTTTGCATGAACTTTCTGGATTTTTTATGAATGCCCTATGAGTTCTATGCTTCTTGCCCTGATTTGTTGTTAAGGTTTTCTGAATCTCTACTGCCCTTTTAGCTACTTGCTTAGGGTTTCACTCACTTTTGTTCAACACATGCTATTTATCGACTAGTAAGTCTGATTATTCGTTTTATTGATTACTGGTTCTGACTATTTCGCGTAAAGCTGTAATACCTTCCTTGAGTCTGTGACTCCGTGTATTCTCCTGATAGCTCTCTACTGATTTTTGAATTATTTCCTTGATTGTGTGATGATTTCCTTAGTTAGTATTGACCCCTGTAATTTCTCAATCTCATGCGTAATTCTCTGAACCAATTTTTCGGAATTAAAATTGTACCACACCCTATTTATGTGCACAAACATGTTGTTAATTACTTAACATATACTTTCCTTATTTGAAATATTCTGTATCCAGCCCTTATTACATGCCACATGCTTTTAATATGGTAAAATCAGTCTTGTGATTGATTCCATTCCTTGTTTAATATGACTTGTATCCGAATGAACTATGACTCCCTAATTAAAGGGAGTCCGGTTCTTTAATTGGTTCTGATTGAGGTTCTTCCTAAAACTCTGCTAAATTATTGTTTCCTACCTTATTTCTCTGGCCTGTTTAAGACTGTAAATGCCTCAACTCTCATTAGCATAGAAAACGAAAATAGACCTTGTTCTATTCTCTCTTTCTCACACACACAATCTACCATTCTTCTCTCGATTGTTTGCTATTTCTAGTCGGCTAGAAGCTAAGACTAGCTATTTACTTGCCTTTTATTCTGTATTTGACGTCTTCAACTGGTATGTTTCAAGTTTATATTTAAAGTCTCTAAAACAACATGTTTCTTTGGTTATTACGATGCATCTTGCTTCCGGTTTCCTTTTACTTATGTTTATGTTGTCCAACTTGCAACTAGTTTCACATATTATGTTGTTTGGTTCTGGGTATCTCCTCCCTTATAGCCTCAGCATGCAATCCCTAGGATACTATAATTGCCATGTATGTTACTTAACATGTGTTTTCTTAAACCAATGTGTAATTATGTCCTACCCTCTCCCAGTACTCCCTCGAATCTGATTATGTTTAGATCTTGGCATGAATTCTTGGTGACTAACTGTGTTGTTTCAGACTCAATACTAGTATGTGACACTCTAATACTTCTCTAATGCTAATTTATTTCTATGTGTCCCAATCCCCATTGTCCCTGAGTGAAATCTATTCCTGAGTGTGTTGAACCTGTGCGAGTTGTTTGCTGCTTTTCCAAAGATGTTTACATTGTATTCAAGTTGTTTCATTACTGATCAAAACCTTTTCAGAAAACTTCTTTATTTACTCAATCAATCCAGTACTGTTTTGTCTCAAAACCTTTTCAAATCTATCTCCTGCACTTCACTTGATTCCTAGACCTTTAAGTTCTGCCCCCTCAGTGTGAGCACTGCTTTGGGACCTTGAGTTCCCTCTGAACTCTGACACACTGAGGCTGGTATTTCCACACTGCACATGTTTAACTCCTGGTTACTAAGTCTGGGTGTGAGCATTGCCTGGGAGCCCTTAAGGTTCTTAGGGAACTTTGACAAACTCGAACTGTGAAAAGTCTATGAGTACCATATGGCAATGAGGTTTAGAGGATTTGGGCCTAATTGAAGGCTCCCTATAGTATAACTTCTTATTTTTCACTTCTGGTTGTGTAATTCATAATCCTTGGCATGTAATAATTTGTAAATAATTTTGCGGCTGGATAGTGAAACGGGAGGGGTAACTATGCACGCCTAGATATTACAAGGGTAGAAACCATGCTTAGGTTTTTATTCCCTATCTGTGCAATAGTGATCCTGTGTAGGTTCATGTGTCCATGCATTAGATATCATGCTACTTAATATTTATGTGTATTGTATTCAACATCTCATCTACGCTTAGAAATCCTGCCTATAGGATAAATAATAACAATAAAATAAACTGCTATTACGTGATTCTGTCCATGTAAACATGTTCTGAAAAAATCATTAGAAGTCCTTTCCTAGGATAAATAAACTGCAATCATGTCAAACCACACCTCCACACTTAGAGATCCCTAGGTAAGTAACATTAACAAACTGTACTCTTTCTATTCCTTAAACGATGCATAATGTTGTGATTTTATGTGCATTTAGAAATCATGTTTAGGTTATTATGCATCATGCTGCATTAGACATTATTCTATTGGATCGTACTCATTTAACTGCACTTAATCTAAATACAGATATCTAAAACAGTCCCCTGTTCTAAACAACTGGTAATTAGTCCTTGCACATCTTCAACACCTGGAATTTCATTATTAGCTATAAACAATCTGAATAATTTTTGCATGTTATCCTACACCTAGGCAAGCCTTAGGTAATCAACTTAAAAAAATAGAACCAGAATTGTCCTTTGTGATTAATGTTCAACTGTCAGCATTCTTAAAACACGTAGGCCAGCTTGATTAAGACTTCCTCTCTGAGTTATGAAATAAATTTGTCTTTGTGTTATCACTTAGATACCATGCTTAGGATTTGAACTTGAATATGGACCTTAATTGTGTATGAGACATGTTGTTTATGTGCACTGTTTGTGGAGGTCTTTGAGCCCTTTCATGTTTATGTGCTACCCCCTTTATCTACAGTTCTACTTGTTTGTTATATGTCGCCTTAGCATTTTCACCTTTAAAACCTGAGGGTCTTCCTAGCACCTCCTTTAGGATAGGAGTCCTAATTTCCTCCGAGACTGGTAGGAAGGGACGGGTAACAGCATGCAATAGAAGTCGAGACCAACACCCGACTTAGTTACTTTCATGGGGTGGGAAATGGTAGAATATGGATATGATGACCGGTGCGTTCATACCACGTGTATCCCCTCTTCGAGGAGTGATTACCGGGTATTGCATTGATGTGATCCATATTATTATAAACCTAGGATACCTTTTATATGCTTAGATTGTAATCCTTTCAAAAGCTAATCTTCTTTACTGTTTTCAAACATCTACATGCTTAAGACTTAAATCCCCTCTTATTTGAGCCTTTATTTGTTTGTTTTCTAAGCCGTACAAATTCATAGAAACCATTTGGCCGGGAACCATACTTTTGGATCCTGAGGGGTGCCTAACACCTTCCCCTTAGGATAATTTCAAGCCCTTACCGAATCTCTTGTTAGTCATGTAGTTGTGATTGAACCCCTTAGGTGCCCTAACGCACCGTTAAAATCGTTAGGTGGCGACTCTTCAAAATATGCAAATCCCTTTCCCAAAAGGAACAAATTGTCTCAACCTATGTCAGAAACCCCTTTCAACCGGGTTCTAAAAGGAGCGCTAGAGGGAAAAGGGGTGCGATAGCATGGCGACTCTGCTGGGGATATCCAGGCATTTACCATCAAATTGTTTCGTGAATTTGTGCCTTTATTTTTGTTTAAATACCTGCACCCTTTCCTCTTCCCTTTACATGCAAGTAGTTGTTTACTTCAAGTATTCACTTTTCCTCAAAGACGAAACTGACATGTCTCTTTGTTTTCTTTTGTAACTGCTTTAAATCATTATTGTTGTTTTTACCGCTTTCTTGAATGTGCAAATACATGAAAACTTGTTTTAATACTTATTATTGCATAATCATGCTCAACATTCATACTCCACTCGTGCCAAACAAAATACCATAGCAACGGTTGATGAGTGGTTGCGCTCTTCTATATTATTGCCCACTAAATTCGGAAAGGCTTATTTGCGGTAAAACTAGTCGATCAGCGGTGCAGTCGACGGTTTCGTGCCTTTACCCCTTGAGTTGTCCACTCAAGGGTACCGGTCCAAAACCCCATAGAACCTTACTCTGTTGCTCTGTTGCATGCATCATGGTCAAACCTAGTCGAGCTAAAGTGTCGTCCGCACGATAGCTTTTAAGATAACCTTATCCAAAAGTCCATCGGGTTTCCCTAAACCCAAATGGACGCCCTCACGTTCTGTGCATTTATTTTGAGAACTAACTGCTTCCTGCTAATTATTGACGTTAAATAGTCGAGTCCGGTGGGGGTAAGGGCCTAACCGTATTTTCTTTGCAGAAAAATGAGGCACGAAGTCCCCAGATTCGGCATGGTCTCCAATATCCACCCAAGACTTTTGAGTTGGTGGGAGGATCTGCACTCTAGCGACAAAACTATCAAAAGGCTGAGGGACCTGAAGGAGGATGTCTAGCCAGAACCTACCTGTTGCTGGGACTTCGCGAGCTGGGAAAACTATACGAGGAAAGAAAGAATGTCGAGTCTGGGGAAGGTCTTTCTGGGACCAAGTAGATAGGAGTGTCTTTAGTTTTCTCTATCAATGTAATAAGGCCAATGGCCATTAGTGACTTTTATTTTTCGTCTATCGTTTTGGGATTTGCCTATTTTTCTTATCAATAAAATGAGGCATTTAGCATTTTAAGTTCTCCAAATCAATTTGTCGCTAGGCCTACCTCGGGCACAAAGAGGTTCCCAACTTAGGACGCGCTTTACATTTCCGCCTTATGTGTTTAAATATCGCAACATTCTTTTTCATAATCCTCAGTGACTTGGTTACCTTTTTGTTTTTTTTCTTTTTTTTTCTTTATTATTCCCCTCCCTAAAGGTTAGTTCGTGCATTCCGGCATCATCAGCCTATCGCACAAGATCCAAAGGCCCTTCCAAACAGACTGTAAGCAAGGGGACATATCTCAAGAACTAGTCTATCAAGACGACCAAAGCCCGACGAGCCTCGGGGTAGCAAGGCTAAAACAAGCATTATTTACTGTTTTATTTAGTAAATGATTTTCCTTTTCCTGCATTTTTCAATTTCTGCAATAAGATCTTCAATGTTCAAAACAGTTATTCAATTCATCAAAGCATCTTCTAAATTTCTCTTACCAAACCGATATTTATTGTTATTGTTTTCTCTCATTACTTTATTTATACAGCATTACTATTACTTGTCTTAATAAACTGATGATTGTGACATGTAATGAGACAACGCAGCAAACGGACATTGATTCAGACGAAGACGACATAGCTGACGAGATTGTCAAAGAAGTTGAGAACTTTGATAACAGACCTAAGTCCAACCTGGACGAGACCAAAGTTATCAACCTAGGAGATTCAGAAAACATCAAAAAGATACTAAGAAAGATGATAGAAAGGCACAAGTAGTGGCATGAGAAGTTATCATTTGCCTTATTGGGATATCACACCATAGTTCGCACATCAACAGGGGCAACTCCCTATATGCTAGTTTATGGTACATAGGTTGTTATTCCTGCCGAAGTGGAGATTCCATCTCTAAGAATTATACAGGAAGCTGAGCTCAGTGATGCAGAGTGGGTAAGGAGCCGTTATGAGCAACTANTCGAAACCAATCAATTCAGATACAGTCAAGCGCTACCATGTGTAATCTTTATGCTTTCTCAGTGATGTAAATTAAACTACGCCTGACCTGATTCCCGTTTAAGAGGGGATACATAGGCAGCCCTATGGGTTCGGTCATAATTCAATAAAAATCTATTTTTCCCCGCAATTGGAAACTGGGACGGAATGCAGGAGAGGTTGCAATGTCTCGAGCCGTGTCATGTCGTCGGTTCATCTAAAACTATTTTAGATTATATATTATACTTTTACAAAATCATGCATATTTATTTTTTCTAAAGCAGCTTGTTTAGCGAACGCTACCCGAATGATACAGAGAGTATCATCACGAATCAAGCAAACGAGCCAAGCAGAGCCCGCGGGAATGCGAACTAACCTTCCCCCTTTACAAAACTCACGATCTTTCTGTGGATGCAGGCACAAAATTGCAAAAGCCCCAAAACATATTATCCGTTCAAAGGACAGATATCGTTCCTCAAACTCGTCGCACATGCCAACATTTATTATCAGCACAAATGATGCTTCATTATCACAATGCTCTACCGCAAGTTAACACCAGCTAAGAATTTCTATTGTCCTTCCTTAATCTTGCATAAGGCTACCTTTCTGCCTTCCGAGGTTAAATGCTACCTCCATCTGCATTCGCATCTTGCATAAGGCTACCTTTCTGCCTTCCGAGGTTAAACGCTACCTCCATCTGCATTCGCATCTTGCATAAGGCTACCTTTCTGCCTTCCGAGGTTAAACGCTACCTCCATCTGCATTCGCATCTTGCATAAGGCTACTTTTCTGCCTTCCAAGGTTAAACGCTACATCCATCTGCATTCGTATATTGCATAAGGCTACCTACCTTTCTTCCTTCTGAGGTTAAACGCTAGCTCCATCTGCATTCGCATCTTGCATAAGGCTACCTTTCTGCCTTCCGAGGTTAAACGATACCTCCATATGTATTCGCATCTTGCATAAGGCTACCTTTCTGCCTTCCGAGGTTAAACGCTACCTCCCATCTGCATTCACATCTTGCATAAGGCTACCTTCCTGCCTTCCGAGGTTAAACGCTACCTCCATCTGCATTCGCATCTTGCATAAGGCTACCTTTCTGCCTTCCGAGGTTAAACGCTACCTCCATATGCATTCGTATCTTGCATATGGCTACCTTTCTGCCTTCCGAGGTTAAACGCTACCTCCATCTACATTCTCATCTTCCATAAGGCTACCCTTCTGCCTTCCGAGGTTAAACACTACCTCCATCTGCATTCCCATCTTGCATAAGGCTACCTTTCTGCCTTCCGAGGTTAAACGCTACCTCCATCTGCATTCGCATCTTGCATAAGGCTACCTTTCTGTCTTCCGAGGTTAAACGCTACCTCCATCTGCATTCGCATCTTGCATAAGGTTACCTTTCTACCTTCCAAGGTTAAACGCTGCCTCCCATTTACTTCTCAAAAGCAACTAATGCCTCTAGCATTATTTACTGCGCTTTTCTTTTGGGCTAAGCTCTGCCCTTTAATTCGCAAGACTAAGCTCTGTCTTGTCAGTACCATACTATTGCATCTTCATGGGCTGAAATATAGCCAACTTATCCAAAGGCATCATTGTTCGAAGGCACCATCTTCATGGCCCGAGAACACCATGTCATGGCCTGATGATCTATTTTGTCAGTTTACATATCATTATTCAAAGGCATCATGGTTCGGAGGCACCATATTCATGGCCCGAGAACATCATTTCATGGCCTCTGAATCCTGCATCAAGCAATTCATGGCCCAGGACATCATGGTCTAAAGACGTCATCCTTAAGCGTCCAAAGACAGCATTTATAGTCCAACGGGAATTTGCATCATGTTTAAATTACGCACGATATGCTTGTATTACTCATTTTCAGGTAACCCGGCAAGCAACAGCTGTCCCGGCAGGAGCGATCCCGCTCCAGTTCTCCTAATTACCCAGTAAGTCGTTCATTCAATCAGTCCTATATGTTGCTTCCGTTCTTGTAAAAAGCTACATTGGTATGATTCACCGATGACTCTTCAACTACATACGGCCCGATTCCTGTAAAACCAAGGATATGTAGGCAGCTCAGAAACCAGGGTGCGGACTGAACCTTTCAAGAAATTTCCACTCGGTCAAAATTAGCCATCATATCTTTACCCGACAACTTATTCATCCTTCCCTGTAAAGAGAGGCAGCTGTTGATACCCAATTTTTCCTCAAACTTTTAAAGTTTGCATATATACCTTCAAAACCACTCTTTATAATAACTGGTGTTTTTCTGTAATTTTTCATATTTTTATTAAATTTTTTTCCAATTTATTCAGTATTTTTTATATTCAATAATTATTCGTAAATTGTATTATAAATAATTTAAAAATATTTCACAGCTCAATATATCATTTTTTTGATCTTATTAGTATTTAATTATTTCACAAATTAGCCAATTTGGCATTATTTGACCATAATTACAATAAATTTACAATTATAGCATAGTTATACATTTTATACTATTTTAATTCAATAATTAGTCATTTTATATTTTAAACACTATTTAATTACCTTAATTTCATCTATTTATCATTAATTTAATTTGATGTAATTATTAGCTATTTTGTATTAATTATTTATCTATTTAATCGGGTATTTAACAATTAGCCCTTTCCTATTTAAATTATAGCCTAATTTAATTTAACCCCAACCCAATTACATAACCCAATACCCAATCCCAAACCTAAATCTACCCGACCTAACGTCTGAGAGTATCCTAGTCGTTGATCAATCTTGATCAACAGCCCAAAAACACCCCTTCCTTAATAACCTAGACTAACCCCCCCCCCTCCCCAACCCCTCTCATTTTTCACTGGTCTCTCATATCTCTACTCTTTCTCTATCTTTTTAAGTCTCTTCTAGAGACTTCCTATCCCTATGGATCCAATGAACCTCTTCGTCTTCTCCAGTCGTCTCTTTGCCGGAGACCATGAAGCCCTCATCATCCTCCTGCCGCTTATGGTTCCTTCACACCGGTAATGCTATCCCTAAGGCCCTCAAAGGACGAGGACCAGTCTTCTCACACCTATGGTCTGTTCCTGCTGCTTTAGGCCTCCAGGGCTCGATTATGAGTAAGATCTTTCCATCTTTGGCCCAAACCAATGGGCTTCTAGGCCGGTATCTTCATCTTTGGGGTCACCCTTTAAACCCTAATTTCTAAATCTTCCGATTCTTTTGGATCTGTAATAGATCTATGCATACTATGAGGTCTTCCTATGTTTTCTTTGAAGAATCTCCCATCTCTTGAACGATTTCCTCATTTTTCATACTAGGGTTTCAAAACCGTTTTTGCAAAAACGATTTCTTTGGATTTTCAACAATTACTTTATGATTTTTAGCATGTTTAAACATCACCTGAGTCTTTGATTTTGTTTGAGCCATTTGAGTTAAGAAACCGTAATACTTCTGGGTTCGATTTGAAGGTTTGAATCTGTTTGCAATGTTGTTTGCATGAACTTTCTGGATTTTTTACGAATGCCCTATGTGTTCCATGCTTCTTGCCCTGATTTGTTGTTAAGGTTTTCTGAATCGCTACTGCCCTTTTAGCTACTTGCTTAGGGTTTCTCTAACTTTTGTTCAACACATGCTATTTATCGACTAGTAAGTCTGATTATTCGTTTTATTGATTACTGGTTCTGACCATTTCTCGTAAAGCTGTAATATCTTCCTTGAGTCTGTGACTCCGTGTATTCTCCTGATAGCTTTCTACTGATTTTTGAATTATTTCCTTGATTGTGTGATGATTTCCTTAGTTAGTATTGACCCCTGTAATTTTCTGAACCAATTTTTCGGAATTAAAATTGTACCCCACCCTATTTATGTGCACAAACATGTTGTTAATTACTTAACAGATACTTTCCTTATTTGAAATATTCTATATCTAGTAGTAAAATCAGGCTTGTGATTGATTCCTGTCCTTGTTTAATATGACTTGTATCCGTTTGAACTATGACTCCTTAATTAAAGGGAGTCCGGTTCTTTAATTGATTCTGATTGAGGTTCTTCCTAAAACTCTGCTAAATTATTGTTTCCTACCTTATTTCTCTGGCTTGTTTAAGACAATAAATGCCTCCACTCTCACTAGCATAGACAATGAACATAGACCTTTTTATATTCTCTCTTTCTCACACACACAATGTATTATTCTTCTCTCGATTGTTCCCTATTGCTAGTCGGCTGGAAGCCAAGACTAGCTATTCTACTTGCCTCTTATTCTGCATTTGTTATCTTCAACTAGTATTTTTCCAGATTATACTTAAAGTCTCCAAAACAACATGTTTCTTTTGTAATTACGATGCATCTTGCTTCTGGTTTCCTTTTACTTATGGTTATGTTGTCCTACTTGTAACTACTTTCACATATTATGTTGTTTGGTTCTGCGTATCTTCTCCCTTATAGCCTCAGCATGCAATCCCTAGGATACTATAATTTCCATGTATGTTACTTAACATGTGTTTTCTTAAACCTATGTGTAACTATGTCCTACCCTCTCCCAGTACTCCCTCGAATCTGATTATGTTTAGATATTGGCATGAATTCTTGGTGACAAACTGTGCTGTTTCAGACCCAATACTAGTCTATGACACTCTAATACTTATCTAATGCTAATTTTTTTCTATCTGTCCCTAATCCCCATTGTCCCTGAGTGAAATCTATTCCTGAGTGTGTTGAACCTGTGCGAGTTGTTTGCTGCTTTTCCAAAGATGTTTACATTGTATTCAAGTTGTTTCATTACTGATCAAAACCTTTTCAAAAAACTTCTTTATTTACTCAATCAATCCAGTACTGTTTTGTCTCAAAACCTTTTCAAATCTATCTCCTGCACTTCACTTGATTCCTAGACCTTTAAGTTCTGCCCCCTCAGTGTGAGCACTGCTTTGGGACCTTGAGTTCCCTCTGAACTCTGACACACTGAGGCTGGTATTTCCACACTGCACATGTTTAACTCCTGGTTACTAAGTCTGGGTGTGAGCATTGCCCGGGAGCCCTTGAGGTCCTTAGGGAACTTTGACACACACCCAGACTGTGAAAAGGCTATGAATACCATATTACAATGAGGTTTAGAGGATTTCGGCTTGAAGGCTCCCTATAGAAGAACTTCTTATTTTTCACTTCTGGTTGTGTAATTCATAATCCTTGGCATGTAATAATTTGTAAATAATTTTGCGGCTGGATAGTGAAACGGGAGGGGTAACTATGTATGCGTAGCTATTACAAGGGTAGAAACCATGCTTAGGTTTTTATTCCCTATCTGTGCAATAGAGATCCTGTGTAGGTTCATGTGTCCATGCATTAGATATCATGCTACTTAGGATTTATGTGTATTGTATTCAACATCTCATCTACGCTTAGAAATCCTGCCTATAGGATAAATAATAACAATAAAATAAAATGCTATTACGTGATTCTGTCCATGTAAACATGTTCTGAAACTTCATTAGAAGTCCTGTCCTAGGATAAATAAACTGCAATCATGTCTCACCACGCCTGCGCACTTAGAGATCCTGTTTCTAGGTAAGTAACATTAACAAGCTGTACTCTTGCTATTCCTGAAACGGTGCATAATGTTGTGATTTTATGTGCATTTAGAAATCCTGTTTAGGTTATTATGCATCATGTTGCATTAGACATCATGCTATATGATCGTACTCATTTAACTGCACTTAGTCAAAATACAGATATCTAAAATAGTCCCCCGTTCTAAACAACTGGTAATTAGTCCTTGCACATCTTCAACACCTGGAATTGCATGTTACTAGCTATAAACAATCTGAATAACTGTTGCATGTTACCCTACACCTAGGCAAGTCTTAGGTAATCAACTTTAAAAAATAAAACCAGAATTGTCCTTTGTGATTAGTGTTCAACTGTCAGCATGCTTAAAACCAGTAGGCCAGCCTGATTAAGACTTCCTCTCTGAGTTATGCAATAAATTTGTCTTTGTGTTATCACTTAGATACCATGCTTAGGATTTGAACCTGAATAGACCTTAATTGTGTATGAGACAGTTTATGTGCACTGTTTGTGGAGGTCTTTGAGCCCTTTCCTGTTTATGTGCTACCCCCTTTATCTGCAGTTCTACTTGTTCTGTATATGTCGCCTTAGCATTTTCACCTTTAAAACCTAAGGGTCTGCCTAGCACCTCCTTTGGGATAGGAGTCCTAATTTCCTCCGGGACTGATAGGCGGGTAACAGCGTGCAATAGAAGTCGAGACAAATACTCGATTTAGTTACTCTCACGGGGTGGGAAAGGGTGGAATATGGATATGATGACCGATGCGTTAATACCACGTGTAGCCCCTCTTCGAGGAGTGATTACCGGGTATTGCATTGATGTGATCCATATTATTATAAACCTAGGATACCTTTTATATGCTTAGATTGTAATCCTTTCAAAAGCTAATCTTCTTTACTGTTTTCAAACATCTGCATGCTTAAGACTTAAATCCCCTCTTATTTGAGCATTTATTTGTTTGTTTGCTAAGCCGTACAAATTCACAGAAATTATTTCGCCGGGAACCACACTTGTGGATCCTGAGGGGTGCCTAACACCTTCCCTTAAGGATAATTTCAAGCCCTTACCCAATCTCAGGTTAGTAATTTAGTAGTGATTGAACCCCTTAGGTGCCCTAACACACCGTTAAAATCGTTAGATGGAGACTCTTCAAAATATGCAAATCCTTTTCCCAAAAGGAACGAGTTTTCTCAACCTATGTCATAAACCCCTTTCAACCGGGCCCCGAAAGGAGCGCACGGGGGAAAAGGGGAGCACGACAAAGGGCTCAAATTACCTCGAAAAGAAGGTGTTAGGCACTCTTCAAGGTCCACAACTGCGGGTCCCGGCCGAACTCGAATTATATGAATTAGTCAAATAAACAGAGAAAAAACAAGAAGTTTGGGTAGTTATTATCAAAAACCCCTGAATAAACATAAATAATTGATTTAAAGACAAGATGGGGATCCTAAGTTTTTTAGCCTAAAGGATCACCCCGTGCAACATATAATACTTCGTAACTCTCTCGAGATGAGGTGTTACTCGTATTATTCAGCGAGCACAGACTATCATCTCCTTCTACCCGATTACTATCTTTAAGGTTTTACTTAAAGCCCACTCGTTGATTCTAAATCGTGCCTTACGCGTGCACTACCCGTCCCATGCCTATGGCCCAGGAGGCGTTTGGACTTCTATTTTTGATGGAGCTAGACTTAAGTTAGGAAGCTCAAAAATGATAAAACTAGGCGACATATAAAACAAGTTGGACTTCATGTAGAGGCAATTAAGGGCTCAAGTTAGCCACCACACTTAGGCAACAAATGCACGCAAACAGATTCTCACATTAGGCGTTAGACAGTTTCAGAATTGAGGCAAATTAAAGCCATTACGCCATGTATACATGGTTTCTATGTGACCTCGGATTCAAACGTGCAGGCAGTGCAAGGTGCCACTTTAAACTTATAGACATGATTTCTAAACAACTATACAATTTAGGGGGTATTGGTATTGCATGTTGATTATGAAATTATAGAGTATAAGTGATTAAACCTATAGACATGATCTCTAGGTGATTTACTCAGTAGTTGGCAATGATAACCAATACTCAGAATTACTCGGTTTTATCATATGGGCATGCTTTCTAATAGTGGCATGGCTAAGCAATGAAACAGTGTTTGAAAGTTCAGTATTAACACTTTAAAGCGAGTGGTAATACCCTATAGGCAGGATTTCTAACGATTAACAATTGAAAGTGATTTTTTATGCTTAGCCCCTATAGGCATGTCTTCTAGGTGAGCAATATGATATCAATAGAAAATTAACCAATTAAAGTCCTATAGGCATGATTTCTGGATGAAGATCAGTAGAACATAAGCTAGTATAATCCTATGGTCATGGTATCTAATGAATATGTTGTAGTTATGCAAATTGAAATAATGGTCATTGACATTTTATTTTCTATAGGCATGATATCTAACAAAACACATAGAAGCAAAGCATGTTAAACACTCATATCCTATAGGCAGGATTTCTACCCTTTTCATGCAAACATTGGAATAGGCCAATTTCCGAATTTTACTAATACCCCAATTGTTATTATAGAATTATTACATGCCCAGTAATGAAATAAATTACAAAGTGACAGAAATAACTATAGTAGGCCTAAGACAGGCCCAAAATATACCCAGCCCAGCCAAGCCTTCAATTTCGTGCCCATACAGGTTTCACCACAGCCCAGAAATCACAGTTGATCAAACCCAGAAAACAATCGTTTACCCAAGCCAATTGGCTTATTCAGTAGGTAGAAAGGGGGCAGAATTGAGCAATTAGGATAAACTGGCAAAAGAACCTTAGACCCTAGTGTGTCAGAGTTCACAAGGTTCTCAAAATGGACCCCGAGCAGTGGTCACACTAGGGAGGTTAATGGAGATGTTTTAGGAGGCCTTGGCTTTAGACCGGCCAAGAATTAGAGACTCATAACAGGAAACAACCAATGAAAATAGTAATAAGGTAATAAGGTTTGGAAAAGCATTTTCAAACTCTACAAAATGATCACATAATGAATATGGACTCAAGAAACAAGCTAACACATTGGGGCAGGGTGGCATGTTAATAAGAAACAAGGAGTCTGAAGCTTATGGGATTACTAAGTTAATAGGCAAGGAGCATTAGGCTAGTAAGACAAATAGTTGTCACTAATGCAACAAGTTTAAAACCTAAATGATCAAATTATGCCAAACTTAGGGTTCAAATAGTATAACTTATACTAATGAGGCAAGCGAAATCATATTTTAGGCAAAACTAGTATGAGAGGTTCCACTTAATTTCTAGGGGTACAGAACTGGGTAGGGAAAGAACACAATAAGTGATAAATATAGTCATAGGAGCACACTATACACTTAGAGTGAAGGTTTTAACAAATTAGGGCATACTAATAGCATAATTTAATCACCAAAGAAGTTCAGAATCAGGCAGAAAATAGGATTAGGCCAGACAATCAAGACAAATACTCAAATTATCAATAATAGTAAGCCGAACATGCTTCAAACTGTCCAAAATTCCTAAGTTAGATACAAAGACATATAGGGCTAACAGTTTAGGCGTGAGACAATGTTAAAGAAGTTCATGCTATAGGCAGAATTACACATGAATCAAGTCAAGAAATTATACCAAATCATGCAATTTCAGAGAAACATAGACATGTTGATTAGAGCATAGTGGAATAAACATTGAGAAGGTTGAGAAACTAACCAGTTATTGCTCAATAAACAAGAAAAGAACAGCAATCAGGACCCAGAATCTCAGATGTGTCGAGTTCCCAAGGGTTTCAAGAACCCAGGGCAGTGCTCACACCCAAGAAAGGTCAGAAAGTAGGAAATCTGGTTGCCTTGGTTTTCAGCCGGCCAAGAGCCAAAAATAGAACAAGATAATAAACGAACACAGAGTAAAAGCCCGAATATTTTCAGTGAAAATTAGCGATTGAAGTTTTGTCTAGAAGGGAATGGGGTATGGGTTTATATAATAGTAAGAATCAGACGGTAACAGAGTAA
This sequence comes from Nicotiana knightiana, assembly GCA_005239525.1. Taxonomy (NCBI): domain Eukaryota; kingdom Viridiplantae; phylum Streptophyta; class Magnoliopsida; order Solanales; family Solanaceae; genus Nicotiana; species Nicotiana knightiana. The sequence continues at coordinate 95,382 of ML436279.1, forward strand.
TTCAAGCAACAAACAAGGAAAATAAATATACAAATAAGTCCGAAAATAAATTTAAGAAATCTGTAAACCCTAGTTTTTTAGGGAAAGTAAATATTGACAGAATATAAGCAAAAATTGGATTCACAGTAGAATATAGGATGAATATAGACAAAATAACACTCAAAATCAGAGATTTGAACCAATTTTGGTTCGATTTTGAAGTCTGTAAACCCTAGTTTTTTAGGGAAAGTAAATATTGACAGAATATAAGCAAAAATTGGATTCACAGTAGAATATAGGATGAATATAGACAAAATAACACTCAAAATCAGAGATTTGAACCAATTTTGGTTCGATTTTGAAGTCTGTAAACCCTAGTTTTAGGGAAAGTAATAATCAATAGAATATAAACAAATGTTCGGACTCACAGTAGCATAGGAGGAATATATACGGAATAACACTCAAAAATCAGGGATTTGAACCGATTTTGGTTCGATTTTGAAGAGATTTGCTTGCCATGTTTAGGCAAGCACTATAGTAGAGTAGCCAGTACCAGAGAGGGGTCGAGTATGGTAAGAAATAGCCATTGAATCCCATATTAGGTGGGATTAGGAGAAGATTTAGGGGGCGGCAGCTAGGGTTCTTTAGGAGGGAGAATGGAGATAAGAGAATAATAGGGAAGCGGATTTGAGGGGAGTGATTAAGGTTAAGGGTGAGGGGATAATTAAAAGGAGGGAAATAAAAGGGTCGTTGATCTTGAGAGATCAACGGTCATGATTAAAAAGTGAGTGGGGCGGGTCGTGTGAAGCGGGTACCGACCGGGTTGGGATTAGTGGGTTGTTTGTGTTGGGCCGGGGTTATTGGGCTAAGGTTATTGGGTGCTTTGGACCATTATTTGGTTCGAAAATGTTTAGAAATTGGGGCTAGTTTTTAAATATCCAATAATTTATCAAAATAATTTATAAAAGTGATTAATAAATAAAAATATATTATTTGTGCACTAAAATGATTAAAAATAATAGCTTAACATTATAAAAATATAAAAAGTTATTTTTTGGCATAAATAATGTAAATATAGATGAATATAGGCTATTATTGCAAAAATATGCAATTAGCCTAAAAATGCAAATGTAATTATGAGAAAATATAGTAAAATATTTAAAAACATACATGTTGGTGTAAATAATAATTTTGCATGATTAAATCATCATAAAAATAATTTGAAGGATAATTGTTGGATATTTATACAATAAAATGCCGAAAGAAATTAATTTAAAGCCGTTAAAAATTATGGAAAATTATGAAAAATGATTGTATAGGTTTATAAACTAGATGATGATGTGAATATATTATTTTTAAAGAATATATATATATTTTAAAAAATTTAAGGGAAAATTGGGTATCAACAGCTGCCTTTCTTTATGCGAGAATGATGAAAGAGTTGTCGGGTAAAGAAATGATGACCGATTTTGACCGAATGAGGTGATTTGAAAAACGGAGGCCGAACTCTGGTTTCTGAGTTGCCTACATATCCATGGTATTACGGGAATCAGACCGTGTGTAGTTTTGGATCCAGCGGTGAACTGAACCGATGGAGTTGTTATAGGAATGGACATGTTCTTCTAGATAAGACGATATCATATGAGTTTATATGGAATTATGAATGGATGTATCTTATAACGGTTATGGATGAGCATTTGAACGGTTATTAAGTGGAAGTGGGTAATGGACGGTGGTTGGCTGCATTTGAGGTAGTTTCAAGATGTGAGCATCAAACGAAAACTGGAGCGAAGATTGCTCCCGTTAAAAGAACAGTTACCTCCTGGATTACCTGCAAAACTTAAACGCGATGCATGTAAGTATATATGGGATTATTGCGAGGATTTAAACATGATGCAAATTTCCTTTGGACCATGAAGGTTGTCTTTGGACGATGGGAGATGATGTCCTTAGACCATGATGTCCTGGGCCATGAATCACATGATAAGGGATTCACAGGCCATGAATTGATGTTCTCGGGCTATGAAAATGGTGCCTCTAAACTATGATGCTTTTTGAATAATTATGTGTAATATTGAGAGATCATCGGTCCATGACATGGTGTATTCCGGATATGAGGATGATGTCTTCGGACTATGACGCCTTTGGCAAAATGGAGATATTTCAGCCCATGAGATGCAAAGACATGATGTTTGGTCATATGCGAAGCGAAACAAGAGAGAGCTTAGTCTTGTGTAAGATTAGGGGCAGAGCTTAGCCCCGAGAAAAATAGAAAATAGTGCTATATTTCAAGTAGCATAGCATTTGGTATTATGGAAGGAAAGGCAGAGCCTAGCCTTATGCAGTTAAGGAGGCAGGGCTTAGCCTCATGCAAAATGGGAGGAAATGCTAGTCTCATGCAAGGAAAGGCAATGCTTAGCCTTATGTGGTTGAGGAGGCAGGGCTTAGCCTCATTCAAGAAAGGGAGACAATGCTTAGTCTCATGCAAATGAAAGGCAATGCTTAGCCTTATGCAGTTGAGGAGGTAAGTCTTAGCCTCATGAAAAATGGGAGACAATGCTTAGTCTCATGCAAGGAGAGGCAATGCTTAGCCTTATGCAGTTAAGGAGTCAAGGCTTAGCCTCATGCAAAATGGGAGACAATGCTTAGTCTCATGCAAGGAAAGGCAATGCTTAGCCTTATGCAGTTAAGGAGTCAAGGCTTAGCCTCATGCAAAATGGGAGACAATGCTTAGTCTCATGCAAGGAAAGGCAATGCTTAGCCTTATGCAGTTGAGGAGGAAGGGCTTAGCCTCATACAAAATGGGAGACAATGTTTAATCGCATGCAAGGAGAGGCAATGCTTAGCCTTATGCAGTTACAGAGGCAGGGCTTAGCCTCATGCAAAATGGGAGACAATTCTTAGTCTCATGCGAAGAAAGACAATGCTTAGCCTTATGCAGTTAAGGAGGCAGGGCTTAGCCTCATGCAAAAAAGGGAGACAATGCTTAGTCTCATGCAAGGAAAGGCAATGCTTAGCCTTATGCAGTTATGGAGGCAATGCTTAGCCTCATGAAAAGAAAAGATGATGAGTGATAGCAGAGTATTTATTAGCTGGAGATATGTTTTTGTTTGGCCGATTTGTCGTTATGAAGATAGTGGTTCTGATGTGTGTACGTATCTGCGAGTATTCCTTGTTCCTGCATCCAAAGAAAAATAATGAGTTTTGCGAGGAAGGTTGGTTCGTGCCTTCGCCTGCTTGCTTTACTTTGCTTTTCTTTGCTCAGCTTTGCTCTACTTTGCTTTGCGTTTTCCCTGTATCGAGATCCTATTCAAGTTGCCCTGGGTAGCATCTGGCTATTTTATAAAACAAAGTTTTTGGAAAAAATATACGTGCATTTGATGAATGTAGTTATTTAAAACATAGTAGTATGCAATATCAAATAAGTTAGATGAACCAATGACTGTGATACTTTTAGATACATTGCGACTTCTTTGCAATAGAATTTTGAGGGTCTTCCTCAAAATTCTGCCCCAGTTCAATAAGAGATTCTTTGCATATGACGAAGTTGGTTGGACTTGCTCTGGAATTTTGAGGGTCCTCCTCAAAATTCTGCCCCATTTTCTGACCATGGTGGAAAATGAAGATTTTATTGAATTATGACCGAACCCACAGGGCTGCCTACGTATCCCCTATTAAACAGGAATCAGGTCAAGTGTAATTCAGTTACATCAGATGAAGAAATGCAAATATTCTAAGCATAGCATCTCTTGACTGCGTCTGAGTTGACGGGCTTTGGCCAAATTTCTCTATCCATTTCCGCAAGTATGAACGTTCCTCCTGTTAGTACTCTATGAACCATGTAGGGCCCTTTCCAATTGGGTGAATATTTCCCTTTGGCTTCATCTTGATGCGGGAAGATCCGCTTCAGCACCAGCTGCCCCGGTGTGAACTTTCTAGGTCTGACCCTTTTGTTGAAATCTCTGGACATTCTGTTCAAGTAAAGTTGATCGTGACATACCGTTTTCATTCTTTTTCCGTCAATGAGAGCTAAATTTTTGTAGCGACTTCTTATCCATTCTGCATCACTGAGTTCAGCTTCTTGTATGATTCTTAAAGAAGGAATTTCGACTTCGGCGGGAATGATAGCTTAATTACCGTAGACCAGCAAGTAGGGGGTTGCTCCAGTTGATATACGGACTATGGTACGATACCCCAATAAGGAAAATGGTAATTTCGCGTGCCATTGCTTGTGGTTGTCTACCACCTTTCTCAATATTTTCTTGGTATTCTTGTTTGCGGACTCCACGAATCCATTCATTTTAGGCATGTATGCTGTGGAATTCTTATGCTTGATTTTGAAGGTTTCACACATACCCTTCATTAAGTCACTTTTGCGGTTGGCAGCGTTGTCGGTGATGATGGATTCTGGCATCCCGAATCGGCAAACAATACGATCCCTGACAAAATTTGCGACGACTTTCTTGGTTACAGCCTTGTAAGATGCAGCCTTAACCCATTTTGTGAAGTAGTCTATGGCCTCTAAAATGAATATCTACCCGTTTGAAGCAGCGGGTTCGATAGAACCGATGACAACCATTCCCCAAGTGGCAAAAGGCCAAGGTGCACTTGTTGCATTGAGTTCGTTTGGTGGAACCCGTATCATATCTGCATGTATTTGGCATTGATGACACTTCTGAACATACCTGATGCAGTCTATTTCTATAGTCATCTAAAAATATCCTACTCTCAGTATCTTCTTGGCTAAAACAAAACCGTTCATCTGTGGTTTGCAAGTTCCGGCATGTATCTCTTCGAGCAGTTTGGAAGCTTATTTGGTGTCAACGCACCGTAATAATCCTAGGTCTGGAGTCCTTCTGTATAGAATTCCTCCACTTTGGAATAAATTGTTGGATAATCTTCGGAGCGTGCGTTTCTAAGTATGATTTCATGCTCAGGGTACTCTCATTTTGCTAAGTATTCCCTGATATCATGGAACCACGGATTCCCATCTGTTCTCCTTCAACATGAGTGCAATAAGTTGGCTGATTATGGATCCTTACTGGAATAGGGTCGATGAAATTCTTTTTCGGGTGTTGTATCATGGAAGACAGAGTGGCCAATGCGTCAGCGAACTCATTCTGGATTCTCGGGACATATCTGAACTCTATCTTTGTGAACCTCTTCATCAACTCTTGCACATGATATAGATATGGTAATATTCTGGTATTCTTTGTGGCCCACTCTCCTAGAACCATATGTACCAGAAGGTCTGAAGCACCAATTACTAGCAGTTCCTGGATATTCATGTCAATGGCCAAATTGAGCCCCAAGATGCAAGCCTCATATTCTGCCATATTGTTGGTGCACAGGAATCTGAGTTTTGCGGATACCGGGTAATGTCGATCTGTCTCTGACACTAAAATGGCTCTGATACCTTTGAAATTTGCGACCCCATCGAAAAATATTCTCCAACCGTCGTAGGTTTCAGAGATATCTTCTCCTACAAATGATACTTCTTCGTCGGGAAAATACGTTTTTAGTGGTTCGTATTCTCCTCCCACAAGATTTTATGCGAGATGATTTGCCTTAACCGCCTTCTGAGTTACATAGACAATGTTAAATTCACTCAACAGTATCTGCCATTTTTCTAGCATCCTTGTAGGCATGGGTTTCTGAAAAATGTATTTCAGAGGATCCATTCTTGACATGAGATATGTGGTACAGGCATAAAATTAGTGTCTCAATTTCTGAGCTATCCATGTCAGAGCACAGCAGGTGCGTTCCAGCAAAGAATATCATGTTTCGTAGGGTGTGAACTTCTTACTCAAATAGTATAGGGCCTGCTCTTTCCTTCCCGTCTCATCGTGTTGTCCCAAGACACAACTGAAAGCTCCATCTAGTACGGACAGATAGAGTAGTAGAGGTTTACCAGGTTCCGGCAGGACCAGGACTGGTGGTGTGGACAAATATTCCTTGATTTTGTCAAAAGCTTTCTGGCAGTCTTCAGTCCAACTTGTTGCGGCATCCTTCTTTAACATTTTGAAAATTATCTCACAGATCACGATCGATTGTGCTATGAAGCTGCTGATGTAATTGAGACGCCCCAAGAAACTCATCACATCTTTCTTGTTCTTTGGAGGTGGCAAATCCTGGATAGCCTTGACCTTTAACGGGTCTAGCTCAATTCCTCGGCGGCTGACGATGAATCCTAACAACTTTCCGGCAGGGACCCCAAAAGCACATTTTGTGGGGTTCAGTTTTAAATTATACCTTCGAAGCCGATCAAAGAACTTCCTCAATTCTGCTATGTGATTTGTACCCTTCTTGGATTTGATGATGATGTCGTCTACATATACTTCTATTTCCTTATGTATCATGTCGTGGAAAATGGTTGTCATGGATCTCATATAAGTATCCCCAGCATTCTTCAGACCAAGTGGCATCATTTTATAGAAGTATATCCCTCATGGTGTAATAAAAGTTGTCTTCTCAACATCTTCTTCATCCATCCAGATCTGATGATATCCCGGGAAGAATCCACAAAAGACCGGAGTTCATGCTATGCACAGTTGTCAATCAGTATTTGTATATTGGGTAATGGAAAATTATCTTTGGGACTTGCTCTGTTTAGGTCTCGATAATCGACACATACTCTGACTTTCCCATCCTTCTTCGGAACTGGCACGATGTTGGCCAACCAAGTTGGATATTCGACCTCTCTAAGAACCTTAGCTTTGATCTGCTTGGTGACCTCTTCTTTGATTTTCAGACTCATATCTGGATTGAACTTTCTGAGCTTCTGCTTTACAGGCAGACACATTGGATTGGTAGGTAGTTTATAATCCACTATAGACGTGCGCAAACTAGTCATATCATCATAAGACCATGCGAAAATATCTTCATACTCTTTCAGGAAACGTTGTACTCTTCTTTCTCTGATGGTGACAGGTGAATGCTTATGCGAGTTTCTTTGACTTTTTCAGAATTTCCCAAACTGACTATCTCGGTTTCGTCCAGATTGGACTTAGGCTTGTTCTCAAAATTTTCCACTTCTCTAACAATTTCCTCAGGTATTATATCTTCTTCTTCTATCTCCTCTAAGTCACTATCCTTATGTTGCGTTGTCTCATTACATGTCACAGTTGTTGGTTCATCGGGATAAGTAATAATAATGATGTAGAGAGAAAATACAGAGGATAATAATAAATAATAAAATAGCAGACCATTGATAAATACCAAAATGTCAAACTAGAGCAATTTTAACGATCCAAACAATTGTTTCAAAGCGAAATGACAAAATACTGAAAATGTCCTAGAAAAATGCCCATAAAATTATTTTTTTCAAAATAAATGACACTAGCAGCCAGGCTACCCCAGAACTCGGCGGGCCCGTGATGCTGTAGCAGTCCAATTCCTAAGAACAACTCCCTTCTCCACTATCTGAATGACGATTCCTTCCTACTCCTACTCCTCAACTATCGCATTGCAGTCCATGTCTTCATCATCCAGAAATAGATTCTTTATGCCAGCTAGAACTTCATCTTCTTCGGACCCCCACATCATGTCAGCTTGATGAAATGACTGACTCAAATGTGGTACTGGGTGCTCTATAGGGTAATAAGGACCACACCGTGGTGGTGACCAATTCTGATACTCGTGCCAGGTGTATTCATACCCAAGCCCAAAAGTTGTGTCGTGACGCTTTTGTTGTATCTGTTTGGTGATCCCTTGGAGATTCTTGCTGAGACCTTTGCTGGTTTCATACCCTGTCCATGCCAATATGCTTTCTATCTTACTGCTCCACCATTTATCTTTCTCAGTTGCATTGACGCGCTCGATGCGATGGTATGTTTCTCCACCCAACTTCCTTTTATTCTCAATGACCGAAACAGTCGGGGTTACTTCCGTCCCCATGGATGATCACTTCCTGATGGGTCCACTGAAACTTCAACACCTAATGTAGAGTACAAGCTACGGCCCCAGCGACATATATCCACGGTCGTCCCAACAATAGGTTGTAGGTGGCGGATATATCCAACACTTGAAACTTAACATCAAACCAGGTCGGGCACATCTGTAGGCTGAGGTTGGTCTCCCTAATTGTGTCCCTTTGAGACCCATCAAATGTTTTCACATTCATACACCCTTCTCGTATCTTGTTCAGACCTTTACCCAATCTTTTCAAAGTAGTTAGTAGACAGATTTTGAGACTCAAACCCCCATCTATGAGAACTCTGGCAATGAATTTGTCCTCAAACTGCACCGTGATATGCAGTGCCCTGTTGTGACTTAGTCCTTCTGGTGGCAGCTCGTCTTCGTGAAAAGTGATCTTGTGGCTTTACAACACTTGCCCTACCATGTTGTCCATCTCTCCGCTGGTGATGTTATTGGGTACATAGGCTTCATTCAACACCTTTATCAAGGCATTCATATGTGCCTCGGAGTTTTGCAGCAGTGATAAAATGGATATTTGAGCAGGGTTTTGTTCAGATGATAAACCACATAATATTCTATCACCTGCATCTTTCTCCAAAGATCATTCGGGCCAGTCTTAATGGCAGGTGGCTTCTTTGCTTGTTCCTCCTAAGTGCTCGGGCATATAAACCCTACCAGTTCTAGTCATGCCTTGCGTTGCACCTGTTTCTTACATTTTTTCCTTTCCTTTCCTTCTTGCTTCCATAACATAATCCAAAGGTATAACATTAGACTTAAAAAGACGGCGTAGGTGCTACCATCACGGTGAAGGGTGTTCTTACTTCAACTCAAACGAAGTTGGTGCGGCTACCTCGACTTCAATTGGTGCCTGAGTTTGTACCACGATAGGTGTGAGAGTGACTGGAGATGTTTTAGGGTTATCCCCTTCTCGAATAAATCCAATGACCCTTCCGAGTCCCATTCTTCATCGGTTTCTATCACGTTTACCCCTTCAACCCTGTGATCCGGGAGAGGATTATTACGGACATTGGGTGTAGACTCATTTGCCTGTATGACTTTGGTGTCAACTAATGTCTGGATCTTGTGCTTTAGAGTGCGACATTCATCAACAGTGTGACCCTTCATGCCTAAATGGTAGGAACATATCTTGTTTGGATTGACCCACTGAGAGGAGTTTTCCATGGCAACAGCGGGAATGGGAGTGACATAACCGGCAGCTTTCAGTCTCTTATACAACTGGTCGACGGGTTCAGCAATAGGAGTGTATTGTTTGGGCGGTCTGCAGTCAAAATTTGGTCTGGGTTTTTGGTAGTTTTGGCGGGCTGGTGGTGAGTGGTAGTATGTTGGCTGAGTGTTGTAAGTATGGTAAGCGGTAGTGGGTTGTTGATATCTGGGAGGTGAAGGCTGATATGTGGGTGGAGGTGTTTGGTATGTGAGAGGAGACTTCGGACCTTGGGATACCATCACTGCCCCTACTTCCTTCTTTTTAGATGTATCGCCCGACTGCAAAGCTTTGTTCTTAGCCTGGAGTGCCTCAAAATTTGTTACTATTCCGTTCTTAATTCCCTCTTCTATTCTTTCTCCAAATTTGATGATATCAGAAAATTTATGGTTTTCAATAACCATCAACCTCTCATAATATTTCGGATCCTGAGCTCGGACAAAGAACTTATTCATTTGCTCTTCTTCCAGTGTTGGCCTTACTTTCGCAGCTTCTGATCTCCAACGAGTAGCATACTCGTGGAAAGTTTCTATTGGCTTCATCTTAAGATTCTGGATATAGAAGACGCCTGGTGCATTGTCTGTATTAAACTAAACGGATCCATAAAATCTGATGCCATATTTACCCAATTAACCCATTTCTTTGGGTTTTGACTAATGTACCAGGATAAGGCATCTCCAGTGAGGCTCCTCATGAATAACTTCATGCGAATTCTTTCATCTTTACCAACCCTTACGAGTCCGTCACAATATGTCCTCAAATGTACCTTCGGATCACCTATACCGTCGAACATTTCGAATTTAGGAGTTTTGTAACCCTCGGCAGTTCTACGTCCGGCTGAATACACAAATCCTCATAGTTCAAACCTTCGACGCCCTTACCACCTTCAACACCTTGGACTCGACTAGTAAGCTTCTTAAGTTCCTCCACCATATTCTTTATGAGTAGGTCCTTCTCGGCGGAATCTGGTGTATACAGGGTTTGTTGTGAAGTGTGGGGTAAGGTTTCCACGTATATGGGGTTACTTTGGTGGACTCCAGGAATTTGGGCATAATAGTGGTCGTTGGTTGAGTTTAGGGATCAAGGGTAGGTTGTGGTGCATTTTGAGAAGTGTGGTAGGTGGTAGTTTGTGGATACTGGGTCGGATAATGTTGATGTTGTGGACGGGTTGGTACCGGTGTAGGATTAGGATTTTGGGGAGGTGTGGCATATTGATGAGGTGCGGGAGGGTTTGGTGGGTGTTGGTTTTGTGTGTTTAGAGGAAGCTCTAGGTTTTGGGCGTTTTGTTGGTTGATGTCGGGAACATTCAGGGAAAGGTTTTCCAAGTTACAGACATGCTCAAGTTCCCCTTGTAACTCCAATACCTTTTGTTCTAACCGTAAAACCAAATCATTCTGTGCCGGAGTACTCCGACAATCCGAAGTTTCGACATTCTCTGCATGTGTAGCGTTGTCTTTCCTGATACCACTCATATCGTCCATTTTAGCTTTTCCTTTGTCTTTGGGATCACTTGGAGGAGGAGGAGGTGGAGGACCTCTAGATCTGGTATGATATGTTGATGATGCCAATATGCACGAACCAACCTTTAGGGATGGGAATAAACAAAAGGAAGAAAACAAAAAGGTAAACAAGTTAGTAAAGAGCATTAAAAGGATATTTGAGGTATTTAAACACGTATTGCGGAAATTATAAATTTGCGTCCTAATTTGGGGACCTCGTTGTGCCCGAGGTAGGCCTAGCGACATATAGATTTGGATAAAACTCAATGCCAATAACTGCGTCATTTCATTAATATGATAAATAGACCAAATCTCTACTAAATCAACAATAATTATAAAGAGTCACTAATGGCATTTGCCTTATTACAACAAAAATCTAAAAAGAAAGTAAAACATCTAATCTAATTGGTCTCAGAGGGACCTTCTCCATGATTGGCCTTCTTTGCTCCATCAATCAGATTCCCCAGTTCGCGTATGTCCAACAGCAGATATGCCCTTGCTAGATGTCCTCCTTCATTGCCCTCTGCGTTCTGACAGACCGAGACCTTTTTCCTCATCTTTCCCTCAAGCTTCATCAACTCCTGCTCCAAATAATCCAACCTCTATGTTGACTTAGTAGCGATTCCCCTCCACTCGTTGATTGCTTCCATGTCCACTTTATGGTGTTCCAAATACCTGGCTTCAGACTCGAAAACCCTTTTGCGCAACCTCCTGTATTTGACTTGTGCTTCATCAGCATCGTCTATGACCCTATTCCTCAAATTAACCCCTGTCTTGACCTCTCCCGCTATGTTATCGACCAACCATGATAGGTAGAAGTACACATGGCCGGCATGATACCGATCTGGCTCGATGGTATCTTTCTCCACAATGATATTTTGATGCCACATGTGTTGTGCCTCAAACTTGAATGGAATGGAATTCCCCTGGAAGTCTACTTTGTACTGAACCATTTTGGAAACTCGTGGTATAACCTGTTTTCTCCCAGCTTGCCTCATAACCCTGATAGGAGCATAAGGATAGATTCCCCTCAATCTGATTAGCACTAGATGAGGAACATCTCTCGACCTGATAATGAATTAGCTGCTAGGGAACCACTCGAACATCCAATGTACCTTGTCACCAGTCAAATTGCTAAAGAAATGTACCCAGCTCACAGCGTTTCTCAGTTGTGCAAACTTGTCTGGGATAAAAGTCATTCTCTTCGGATGGTGATGAGCTATGCGGTCATTCCATGGTCGTTGTGGAAGTTCTTGATGGTATTCTCCTCTCTGGAGGTGTTCTAATAACCATACTTGTAGCAACAGATTGCATCCCTCGAAATGTCTATATCCTTTTTTGCAACGGTCTAAATCTCGGTACATCTCAGCCACAATCATAGGGACAATAGTATAAGTTTTCCCTTCAATCCCCTCCATTAGGTCTTAGCGTCCATACGAGGTGAGTGTGGATCCTTTCTCCCTATATTGGAAATACCAGCATCCCCAGAAAACAGACAATGAATAACAAAAACTCAGCGGTGATTCCAACCAAAAGAAGTGATGGAAAACTCATCATGATAAACGAAATATGACTTGATGTGCCCGTAATGCTCATAAAGGAAATCGAATGGTATGTAAGATTTTTTTAGACAAACTAACTCATCATTTTTCCTGAAACCCATTATTTTTAAGAAAACTCGAGAAGTGTGGTTTTCTCTTTGGTTATTTACACGTTAATGATCAACATATCGGCATGTTTTTCTCCAAATAATGCACAGCGTGATTGTGTCCATTGGGATTATGGAAATCCCTGCGGACTTTAGACAAGGCATGCCTTAGTAGGTTATTACGCAGACAGCGTTCTAACCCATACTAGGTTTGGACATGATGCATGCGCAGTTAATATTAGAGTGGGGGTTTCTAGAAGAGTCTAGACCAGTACCCTCAAACGGAAAACTTGAGAGGGAAAGGCACGAAACTGTCGACTGCACCGCTGATCGATTAGTTTTACCGCAAATAAGCTTTTCAAAATTTAAAGGGTGATTTAGGAAGAGCGCGGACACTCATCAAGCACCACTATGGTATTAATTACGCACGAGTGGAATATGATGTGGAGCATGCTTTATGCAAAGATAAAACAACACGTTGTCACATATTTTGCATGATGAAGACAGTAAAATGCAGTATTAAAACGTAAAGACATGAAAAGAAAGAAAACAAGGAAGAAGTTAGTTCATGCAATGTGGAAATATTAATAAAGTAAATGAGGGAGTAAGGGTGGGAACAGACATGATGTAGAAATTCTTTAAAAAATGTCTTGGAGCAAGCAAACATGACTAGAAATAAGGAAAACGCATGTTATGACCAAATTGAGCAAAGATTTGCATATTAATGCGAATTCAAATAAAGGGAAAATAGGGGAAAGGGTGTGCATGTAGCAATGAAAAGGAAAATGGGAGCGGGATATTCATGTAACAATAAAGAACAAGGAAATACGTTTATCAAATAAGACTAATTCATATAGACCAAGTTCGCTATGGTAAGAATCTAAATAAATATCCTCAGCAGAGTCACCATGCTGTCTTGCCCCTTTTTCTCGCGAAATCGGGTTTCGACACGTGATAGCTCTTTTAAATGAGGTGCTAAAAGAGAGAGTCTCCACCTAATAGTTTTAAGGTGCGTTAGGGCACCTATATGCATATGACTCGGGTTTAACCAGTTTGCGTCACCAAAGATCGGGTAAGGGCTCAAATTACCTCGAAGAGAAGGTGTTAGAAATTCTTTGAGGTCCACAATTGTGGGTCTCGGCAGAACTCAAATTATATAAATTAGTCAAATAAACAGAGAAAAAACAAGAAGTTTGGGCTGTTATTATCAAAAACCCCTTAATAAACACAAATAATTGATTTAAAGACAAGATGGGGGTCCTAAGTTTTTTAGCCTAAAGTATCAACCCGTGCAACATAAATAATACTTTGTAACTCCTCGAGATGGGGTGTTACTCATATTTTTTTAGTGGGCACAGACTACCATCTCCTGCTACCCGATTACTATCTTTAAGTTTTTACTTAAAGCGCACTAGTTGATTCTAAATCGTGCCTTACGCGTGCACTACTCGTCCCATGCCTATGGCCAGGAGGCATTTGGACCTCTATTTTGGATGATTCTAGACTTAACTTAGGCTGCTCAAAAATGATAAAACTACGCAACATAAAAAACAAGTTGGACTTCATGTAGAGGCAATTAAGGGCTCAAGTTAGCCTCCACACTTAGGCAACAAATGCACGCAAACAGATTCTCACATTAGGCCTTAGACAGTTTCAGAATTGAGGCAAAATAAAGCCATTACGCCCTGTAGACATGGTTTCTATGTGACTTCGGATTCAAACGTGCAGGCAGTGCAAGGTGCCACTTTAAACTTATAGACATGATTTCTAAACAACTATACAATTCAGGGGGTATTGGTATTGCATGTTGATTATGAAATTATATAGTATAAGTGATTAAACCTATAGACATGATATCTAGGTCATTTAGGCAGTAGTTGGCAATGATAACCAATACTCAGAATTACTCGGTTTGATCCTATGGGCATGTTTTCTAATCGTGGCATGACTAAGCAATGAAACAATGTTTGAAAGTTCGGTATTAACACTTTAACGCGAGTGGTAATACCCTATAGGCAGGATTTCTAATGATTAACGATTGAAACTGATTTTTTATACTTAGCCCCTATAGGCATGTCTTCTAGGTGAGCAGTATGATAGCAATAGAAAATTAACCAATTAAAGTCCTATAGGAATGATTTCTGGATTAAGATCATTAGAACATAAGCTAGTGACATCTTATTTCCTATGGTTTGGTATCTAATGAATATGTTGTAGTTATGCGAATTGAAATAATGGTCATTGATTTTATTTCCTATAGGCATGATATCTAACAAAACACATAGAAGCAAAGCATGTTAAACACTCAGATCCTATAGGCAGGACTTCTACCATTTTCATGAAACATTGGAATAGGACCATTTCCCAATTTTACTAATACCCCAATTATTATTACAGAATTATTACAGGCCCGGTAATGAATAAATTACAAAGTGACAGAAATAACTATAGTGGGCCTAAGACAAACCCAAAATATACCCAGCCCAGCCAGACGCTCAATTTCGTACCCATACAAGTTTCACCACAACCCAGAAATCACAGTTGATCAAACCTAGAAAACAATCGTTTACCCAAGCCAATTGGCTTATTCAGTAGGTAGAAAGGGGGCAGAATTGGGAAATTAGGATAAAGTGGCCAAATAACCTTAGACCCTAGTGTGTCAGAGTTCACAAGGGTCTCAAAATGGACCCCGAGTAGTGCTCACACTAGGGAGGTTAATGGAGAAGCTTTTGGAGGCCTTGGCTTTTAGCCGTCCAAGAATTTGAGACTTATAACAGGAAACAACCAATGAAAATAGTAATATAATAAGGTTTGGAAAAGCATTTGCAAAAACTAAAAAATGATCATATAATGAACATTGACTCAAGAAACAAGCTAACACATTGGGGCAGGGTGACATGTTAATAAGAAACAAAGAGCCTGAAGCTTATGGGATTACCAAGTTAATAGGCAAGGAGCATTAGGCTAGTACGACAAATAGTTGTCACTAATGCAACAAGTTTAAAACCTAAAGGATCAAATTATGCTAAACATAGGGCTCAAACAGTATAACTTATACTAATGAGGCAAGCAGAATTGCAAGAACACAATAAGTGACAAATGTAGTCATAGGAGCACACTACACACTTAGAGTGAAGGTTTTAACAGATTAGGGCATACTAATAGCATAAGTAATCACTAGAGAAGTTCAGAATCAAGCAAAAAATAGGATTAGGCCAGGAAATCAATGCAAATACTCAAATTATCAATAACATTAAGCCGAACATGCTTCAAACTGTCCAAATTACCTAAGTTAGATATAAAGACATCTTTAGGGCTAACAGTTTAGGCGTGAGACAGTGTTAAAGAATTTCATGCTATAGGAAGAATTACACATGAAGCAAATCAGGGAATTATACCAAATCATGCAATTTCAGAGAAACATAGACATGTTAATTAGAACATAGTGGAATAAACATTGTGAAGGTTGAGAAACTAACCAATTATTGCTCAATAAAAAATAAAAGAACAACAATCAAGACCCAGAATCTCAGATGTGTCAAGTTCACAAGGGTTTCAAGAACCTAGGGCAGTGCTCACACCCAAGAAAGATCGAAAAGTAGGAAATTCGGTGGCCTTGGCTTTCAGCCGACCAAAATCCAAAAACAGAACAAGATAATAAACGAATACAGAGTAAAAGCCCAAATATTTTTAGTGAAAATTAGCGATTGAAGTTCTATCTAGGGAATTGGGGAGGGGTTTATATAATAGTAAGAATCAAATTGTAACAGAGTAATTCAAGCAATAAACAAGGAAAAAAAATATACAAATAAGTCCGAAAATCAATTTAAGAAATTTGTTGTCACGACCCAAACATATAGGCCGCAACGGGCACCGGTACCTTACTCAATCGAGTACCAACATACATAAATTTCTTATCGTACTCTCATTGGAAAATGGGCCAAACAGGTTGTCATGGGCGAACCAGAATAAACATAAGGGAATACTCAATATAGGATGACCCAACCTGATATAAAAACTTATACATGTGACATACGGGCCTATAAGACCAACATGACCATTTGTCTACAAGCCTCTAAGAGTACATACTTATCATAAATTTTGGGACAGGGCCTCGCCATACCAAACAATACATGTCTAAATCATACTGGCCAAACAAGCAACTCCGGAGCAATAGAGCGCACCAACATCTTTCGCTGAGCTGATAGCCTACTTGGAGGATCCTGTCTATCGGAACCTGCGGGCATGAAATGCAGCATCTGCAGGCAAAAGGGACGTCAGTACAGATAATGTACCAAGTATGTAAGGAATAAAAATCAGTAAATAATAGACATGAGAGAAACATGGAGTAAAAAACTAGACATGTAAGTCTAAATAGCTCTGTGAATCATTTAATACTTATAGTGTCATGCATATGAATATAATATTTTATACCATGCATGGGTATATGCATTCATAACATTATCAATCCTCTGAGGTCATCCCATCATATCATCTCAGCCACTGTGGGCAAATCATCAACGTATACCAGCTGATCAGGTG